>ML978272.1:16050-97728 GCA_010015745.1 Setomelanomma holmii
TCTTCTCTTCTCTTCTCTTCTCTTCTCTTCTCTTCTCTTCTCGTATCTTCTCGTATCTTCTCGTATCTTCTCGTATCTTCTCGTATCTTCTCGTATCTTCTCGTATCGTATCGTAGCTGCTCAAAAGCGAAAAGTCGTTGTATATACCTGACTTGAATCAAGATATTTCTTCTTCCAATCGAGTACTTCCGGACATTCTTCCTACAAACGGCTGTTGCTGCTGAATAGTCAGAGAGCATGACATCACACCAATAAGATGGCGCCAAGCCACCAGTTCTAGTCCTGGTCGATCATCGCGCCAATCTAGTCCATCATACCATAATTTCCGGACCATCATAGGCCAGCTTCAGGCCTTGGCCATACGTTTATGCTGCAGCATGGAAATCACGGTATCGCCAAGGTACGCGATCGAGTCGATCTTACGAGCCTGACGCAGAGAGAAGATGGGAAATCGGACCTCGAAAGTCACGTACACCAGGCCTGCGAACAGGTCCGCATCTAATGTCATCGTAACATAGGTGCGAAAATTTGCAGATGATTAAGGTGCTTTCTTAATCACACGCGCTCTAGGCCTCGCCAAAGGTTATGTGTAAGAACGACGTTCGGGTGCTCCCGAGACCATGGCCATGTAGGCTACTATGTACCTTGCCCATGCTATAATGCATACAGTACACGCGCGATCGACATGCCCTTGGCTTTTGTGCACTAAGATTGGACAGCCACTCTTGGAACTGTAGATCTGCATTACCAAATTCAACCATCATGGGACTAAATGATAGCTTATCCATGGCGTACCTGATATAAAGACCTAGCCCTTTTTTCTTGATCTCCAGTCGTGGCTTTGGAAATCCATTTCTAACTAATCCAAGTTCATCATCATCACCATGAAGTCCTTTCTTATTTCATACCTCCTCGCATCTTCAGCATGCGCCACACCACTCCTCATCCCGAGGCAAGGAACATGCCCAGCTGGTGGACTCTCCGCCACTCGCGCAGCTCAGATTCGCTCTGCCTTCCAATCCACACGCGTCGTTCCGGACTCCGTGCCTGACATCCAACCTACCACTGAACTGCAAGTTAAGTACGGCAACATCAACGAGAACCTCGGAAACGAGTTCAACGTCTTACGTAAGCCATCATCTTTTCTGCCCAATTCCGCTGGCTCATTGCTAACCACAGCTTATGCAGAAACACTCCAAGAGCCTCGATTCTCCTTCCAGCCCGAAGCTGGGTATGATCCTGCAACAACGAAGTACACATATATCCAAGTCGATCCTGACGCGCCTGGCCCTGCGCTCCCTCTTCTCCGCCAATTCCTCCACCACATCGTTTATGATGTCCAGCCCTCTTGCATTGCGGCCCAAATCCCAAAGACACAAGCGCGTTACATGCCACTGACACCACTTTCCGTGTCCGCGCATCGTTACGTCTCGTTGCTGTATCGCCAACCTCCGAATTATACCCCACCGCCGCTGAATCTGGTTGAGGATGTTGCTCGTGCACCGTTTGATTTGCAGAAGTATGTTAATGAGGGGCGTTTGCAGCTCGTCGGTGGTAACTTCATGAGGGAAGGCTTGGGCACGACATTGTGTGCACTAGTGCCAGGATGTACTGCGACTGGCGCTGGGTATAACGGGCCGTTGGATGGTAGTGCGTTGACTGGGGTGGTGAATATCATCACTGGTGCTTAGTAACGGGCAACCAAGACCAACGGTACGGAACATAGGGTTGAGATCGATCTTTATTGCTTCAATTCTATGACATTAGCATATACTACGAACCAGATTATGACCGACTTCTCCTCTTGTGCAACATACACTACAAATATATGTAGCAAAGTGGCGTTCCATCAATCGTGGAAAGCACATCTTCAATCTGCACGGTCGCGAGATCGAGAAAGTTCGTCTGGATCAGATCTTGTACCGTAGTCTTAGGGCCAGGCGGAGTGTTCGACAACGTGGTTGTACCTGCTACCGTCTTTGCTTGGTCAAGATGTAACGCCTGCCAGATCCACCACACTCGATCCAGCATTGCATGGTGCATGAAGAAGACTGGGTCGTTGGGACTGCTGTAGAAGTCGCCCGCGTCGCCGCCGATCGAAAAGTGGCCAGCAGCATGTAGTCCCAAGAACCCATCTGTGAAGCGGCCTTGGAGTTCGTTCTGGAAAGTCTCGACGTTCTTCGAAGCTGGGCCAAGAGTTAGGTTGTACAGGTTTCCGAGCGTGAGCCAATTCGTCGAAGCGTATGTAGTCTATATCAGGATCAGCGAACAGGTCGCTAGAAAGTCCGTACCAAATCTTACTAGATCGCGCTTCGCGCAACGTGGGTTGTAGGCCAATCGTTCTGCGATCTTGGTCTCGCCGGCCATGGTCGGGGAGACGGGACCAAGGTTGATTTGTAGACTTGTGAAACTCGTTAGTACTTTCTCTGCAAAGTGGAGATGATCTCTCACTTCTTAAACGGACCACTCTTTATACATCCTCCACCTTCTCCCGAAGGGAGGAAAATGCGTCCACCGCCGCCAACACTTCCGTTATGTTTCACGAAGTAGCCATCGCCACCCATACTAGTGTCAGAGCCATCGAAGATTGGAGACTTCGCCAGGCTGTCTTGATATGTGAACCAGTTCCAATAAGGCTGATAGCCTTTGTATCCGCACTCTTCTCGCAGTGCCTTCTCATATCCGTAAACAAAGTATCTATGCCAACTCAGAAAGTTTCCAGTGCCATGAATGGTCAATGTTTGGTTGATGTGCTGTCCGACAAAATCATCGTATCGTGTCTTGGCTCCGGGAACCTTGGTTGGGTCCGACTTGGATGGTGACGATATCATGCATTGCACAGCTTTGATGTACGCCTTTCGCTCGCTTGCTCCCATGAAGTTCCTTGCGAAGGTGTTAGCTTATTTGAGTGGAATGGAGATAAGCAAATGTTCTTACCAGTCCCGTCGAATCCCGGCATTTGAGATGGTACATGACCTTTTCTCAATTGTGCCATTTGATTCCGCACCTTTCAGAGCTTCGAGCGCTTGATCTTGCAAGTCTTGAAGCAGATCTCGTGGCCTCAGCGCAGTGGACTGGACTGTGCTTGCCAATGCTAGCACAGCAGCTGGGAAAGTGTAGAAGCGCATATTGTATTCAGGAAAGCTGATGCGACGGAGAGGTGTACTGCTGAGGGCAAAGACAAATGGGCCAGGTCCGGTTCGTATATTTATGGTTTTCCCATGTCGGGAGCATGCAGAAACAAGGGTTGATCGCTTGGCCCAGAAGCGGCTTTCACTCTACTCCTAATTGAGAAGCATACTAGTTATGTCGATTGGGCTGAACGAACAGTGGAGATCCCTTCTGTAATCGAAGCGTAGTCTCGTGACTATCGGTTATGAAGCGCTATAGCTCTGGCAATGTAAATGCTAACTTCTCTAGTGCAAGATTCCGAGTATTTCAGTGCCCAGGTGCAATGGAACTATCTATGCCCTGGAGCTCGGGATAAGTCTCTTTGAACCCTTCCACAATCGTACCTCATTTCGATCGGCCCGGGAGGTTCAAACTGCCACCGGCGTGGGAACAGGACTGGCTAATGTGCCGAGATACGACTTCCATAGCAGTGGTTCGCCCGGCCTATGCCGCAGCCACGCATGCTGCAACGCGAAGGAAGGGCAGGGCGGTCGAGAATTCTATCTTGTCTGCGGGCCACGCCTTGAAAGAAGATCGAAGTCGGGCTGGTTTGCTTCGATCAGCGCGCTTGTGGGTCCACCCCAGGGGTATGATCAATTCTGAGTCTCCGTTGCAGCTGTTGTGGTCGTGAGGAAGGATAACGACTTGTGAACCCTTGAAGACGGGCAGGCGCACCGCAGAAGGCGCCCCACTTCCGCGCAGGACCTAAATTACCGCCGCAAGGGTACGAGGACACACTAACACTCCACTTGGGTCACAATCCGATACTTAATCTTTAGTCCACAATTATTGAGGACCCCGTTGGTGAGCGCGTGTCTTGGAATGACACGACTTTCTGCCCAAACAGCGCTTCCAGACACCAAATTCGACGCCACAAGAATGACCATGTCGTATGCTTCGCCTACAACGATAGCTTGAAGTGCGTCAGAAGAAGAAGGAAAACCAAGCCTTACTCTCATCTGAATACGAAGTGCCGCTTCGATGCGACCTTGTGCCGACGGCCACTTTTGGCTGTTCACGAGCGGCACAGCTACTTTATGCCATATGCACGAGAAGATTAAGCAGGCGGAAACGATCGTTCCGCAGCTATTTCTTGCTACCACCGAGAATACAGTGTCCAATCGTCGATGACGGTACGTTACAGGGAGGATCCTCAAGGGCTTTCCATTTTCCTGTTGGAAACCGACGCCCTAGCCCGACAAACAGGGACTGCAATCCTCGTCCTCGTACCATGTACCCAGGAGACGGACGCAGTGGCCGGTTTGACGAGGGCCCTTAATGCAAAGGGATGTTCGGAGCAGGTAAGGTGCGCTTCTTGGCCGCCAGCCGTATATGCGTGAAGCACAGTCGCTGGCATGGAGATGGAACGGCTAACCCAACTGACATGGGGATTCAGTCAATCGATCATTTACTACTTGAACGTGTAAGCAGTCTGTTATCCTCCCAATTTGCCCTGAAGTAGTGTGAACGTTGTTGTACTTCGCTTTGATCTCCCTAGTCTTTATCCCTCCCGCCGCTACAGCATAGCTGCCCTGAAACTCGTTCGCTATGGATCCTCAATGGGCGGCGGAGAGTAACCTTTCGAGAATCCTGGCATTAACAGGCTTGATCCACGCTCTTGCTCTAGTCAGCGTCGGTCTTCGGCTTTATGCGCGGATAGGCCTATTGCGCTCACCAGGACGAGATGATATTGTGGTCGTAGGAGCATCAGTAAGTCTGCTTCCAGTCCCAAGCTCCTGCAATCACACAGCACCGACGTACTTAGATGCTAGCTTTGGGAGGATGGTTATGTCTCATCCTGCAGGGCTATCATGGTCTTGGGCGCCACACCAAGACGATCTCAAAGAAAGACCTTGTTATCTACGACAAGATTGGCTTTTTCCAGAGCATTATTTCGGCAATTGGTGCTCTAGGATTACTGAAGATATCCATCGCACTCTTTCTGCTTCGACTTAGCAAGAACAAATGGTACTCCCGCTCTTTATGGGCTCTGATTGGTAAGTCCGCAGTCCGGCGGATATACGCATTGCGTCTGTATGATCCGTCTAACGCCAAAGTGCAGGCTTCGTTCTCGTGTACACTGTGTGAGTGCGCATGCTGGATGAATCCCTGGGCAAATACTGACGGTGACAGTGGCGCATGGCTTACGTTTCTGCTGCGCTGCCGTCCCATGGCAGCCTTTTGGGATAAAAGTCTTGGTGGAACTTGCTATTCTGTCAAGTTATTCGTGACTGTCGCACTGGCAAATTCCGGTATGCTTCAATGATGATGCCGATAAGTTTGTGCTGATAATTCATAGGCTTCAATAGTAAGTAACAAAGCACCACGTGGAATAGATACTGATTCCGCGCGAGTCTTCACCGACGTGTGTTTCGCAACATTACCATTTCCGATCATCTGGAGTTTGCAGATGAGCCAACGTACGCGAGCCTACTTGATAGGTGTGCTCAGTCTCGGCTATCTGTAGGTATTTTCATCTCATGGGACGCGACCAAGAGTCGCTCACGCTTGTACAGAGCTGTCGCCATGGGTATCGTCAAGGCTGTATATCAGATTCGGTCCAGTGCGAACATGGATAAGCACTTGTAAGCCACACCGCGCCACGAGCGAAATTCAATCTGACGATCTGGATAGTGACGCAAGCATACAATTTTGGGGCTTTTTGCAACTCAACATTGGCATCATTGCGTCCACCATACCAATCTTGAAGCCTTTACTGAAGAAGGCCAATAGCACATCGGGTGCCAACCGATACAATCATTTCAACGAGAACGATCGACCAGTCAACGGAACCATCGGCAGTGGCATAAAATCCTCCAAAGCTCGCAAGGCCTTCTTGAGCTCGATGTACACGAACAATGATGAAGGCGGCTATGAGATGATGAGAGATCTCCGCATTCGTGGGCAGCTCGCGGCGTCAGATCAAGGTGGAAAGGCCCATATTTACAGCGTACACGAAGAGCGAACGGGTAGCGAAGATCGCATCTTGGATCATAGCATCGAAAGTCCGAAAGGTATCAAATGCACAACGGAGGTGGTGGTCGACACTGTCAAGAAGGATGATCTGGAATAGATTGCGACGAACGGAATGCAAGTCTTTCTCTGCTTTTAGCCACGGCGCATGGTGATACAATCCGTCGGGAATACACGGAGACGGCAACATGTGATAATCATGATCGCCCGCGAATGAATGAGCCCTAATCTTACAAGCTCATAGGAGTTCAGGATGATACGCACCACACGGCCGTAGCATCCACCAGACATCTTCGGATCATCTATCGAATGTCTATAATACCACGAGCACGTAATGCATCTTGTCGTCTCCAGTACGACACAGCTGGTGGCTCTTGCGCATGCTATCTAAGCTAGCGATAAGTTTACAAGGTATTGAAGGCCTACTTGCATTTGTATATTGAATACAGTTATCTGTATAGAAATGTGTGAATACCTTCGCGCAGCCCTTGTCGATAACACCATGAAACGCGGGATACGGCGTCCTATCAGAGCTGGAGACGTGCGGTACGACTCTCGGTGCTGTAATGGACTGTAAGCGCTATTGGCGAGACACACGTTTCATGTGATTCAATCCCTGCTGTGGCGCACAACTACGCGCCGGCCTCATCTTCAGCCTTGTGCGGTGTATAGGCAGCCGCGAAATTTGCTGGATCTTTGCGTCTCGACATGGCAATCACTTGCTCTTCTGAACCGCACTTTTTTGTGCATCTTCGGCCGCCATGTCATCTACCCAGACGCTCTGGAGGATATCCAAAGTTGCCTCGACGAGCTCAACTTCCAAATTCGACGCTATTTCTCTCCACAATCTTTGTGGAAATTGCACCAACTTCTGCCAGAACTGGGAGGCTCTGAACTGGTTCCAAGAACCTGCTGGGAGTCGAATCGCGGAACGGCAATACGCTACCTTGCTATGCTCCGTCCAACAGCTCGACTGTTCTCAAATATACTGCCACCTCTGCAAACTCCTCTCAACATCTCTGGACCGATACCCATTCATTCAGCGCAAGGATATCGCAGACACGAACGTATACTTACATACGCGTGATGAAGACAGGGAATATTTGACTCTCGTCGCATTGCTCGCACTGGTGATGCCGCAAGCTGAAAATGACAGCAAGCAGTTTGCAGTCTTCGCACTCGAGACCTTTTCTGGTACTGGCAAACACTTCGTCCAGCGTTAATTCAGCTCGCTAACGCAAAAAGAGAGCAGAGGCTTCAATGAGCATTTCGCGGCTCGACAGGTGCCTTTACAGGCTGAGAACAATTTATCTAAAGCTAAGGGCTGGATCGAGACTTGCCTTTTGAAGCACTCAGAATGTTGCGAATTTCGAAGCCGTACGGTAGGCTCGCACGAGCGACCCACGCGAGTCCTTGAGATCCTCGGCGAGCACAATGTCAGACTTCGGGACAAGATGGCCGATAAGAGATTTGAGTACCTGGCACTTAGTAAGTAGACCACAAAGCCTGAAATCTACAGAAGACATGCACTAATACTCTGAATGGTGATCAGGTCACATGTGGGGTACAAATCATGAAAACCAGATACGCCTTACTACAAAGAGATTCTCGGAGTTTGAGCAAGGGATTCCTTGGGGAAAATTGACGCCTACCTTTCGCCAGGCGGTGCAAATAACGTCCGTCCTCGGCTACCGCTACATATGGATTGACTCTCTCTGCATTATACAGGCTTCACCTTCTGACTCTAATTCTGATTGGGAACATGAAGCTCAACGTATGGCTCTCGTGTATGGAAATTGCGTAGCGAACATCGCCTTCTTGTTTCCCCACGACGAAATTCGCAAGACTCGCGAGGATCCGCGGACATGGAGTTCTTGCATACTTCGAGAAGCAAGCGCATCGCAATCTGGTGTTTACATTCGACATCTCCATGAATCATGGCATAAAAGCTTCCTCAGTCGAGAAGAAGCTTGGCTAGACCAAAAGCAATGGCCTCTTTTCTCACGTGCATGGACGTTCCAAGAATATCTTCTCAGTCCACGAACACTTCTTTACGGCCATAAAAACCTTATGTACCAATGCTCGCATGTCTTTTATGATGAACTTCTCGGTCCAATTGCTGAGGCGAAGAACAAGATCACAGACCGCACTTACACAGGAAGAGACTTATGCAAGAATCGATATTTCCCTCCAGCTATTTCTACAATCGGAAACATCGACTGCCTTTTCGCACCGGCTCTCCTGTCTTTCACGTCTGACTGGATGAACACCATCAACGAGTATCGCACGCGGAAGCTTACATATCCGACGGATCGAACCATCGCATTTGCCGGCATCGCGACTGCATATCGCAAACTGAGTGGTATGACATACCTTGCAGGGCTATGGTGGGAACACTTTCCGCTTTCCTTGCTCTGGTTCGTGGAGCACAAGACCTCCGCAGCAGTTCGAGACGAAAATCCCGAAAGGTTTCCGCGCGGTGTCATACCTGTATACGACACGGATATAGACGAACAAGGGGTTTCCGAAGCACCGACATGGTCCTGGTTCAGCGTGCCAATCTACCGTTTCTTTCGCGCGAGCTTCCTCTTCAACGACGACGAACGGACGGTCAAAGGGCGAAGTAAGCGCGAGCCACGACGCTGCTCCTTTGAAGACCTAGACTCCGCAGAACCCGTGTCTTTCTACTTCGGCGCATGTCCTCCTAACGTATTTCCCAAATCCGGATACTCTGACTTTCACAACTTGGCCGTCGTGCTCAATGCTTTGGTATGGCCTGTGTCCAGAGGTATTTCTACTGGCATCGCACCACAACTACATCGCATTCGAGCATTGGAGAATCTGGGCCAGCTCCTACAGTGGGATCTGGGATTAACGTATTACCCGGACATACCAGCCATTGGGGAGGCGCCACCTCCGCCGCGCCATACCTTCTTTGTACTTTTGGTCGAGTTTCAAATCATAAGGACAGGTGGGCTGTACCATGTTGAGCGCCGCCTCGCCGGCATAGTTATCACACGCACAGAGCGACCTGGGCATTGGAAAAGAGTCGGGGCCTGGAAACTCAAGATTAAGATCAAAGGTGTTGAAGTGAACGAGGGATGCGTTGACGATGTGGCGAAAAGATGGAAGAAGTATCGATTGACATCAGATTGGACGAAAGAGCAAGTAACGCTGTTCTGAGCAGGACCGACACGAAATGCGATGTGTTGCAATGTAACAAGCACTTCTGGAGGCTACGTTAGTGTAAGGGCAGAAAAACACCGGACCTACCATATGTACTTTCCACCCTACATGTTCGATTGCCGTGCCTTGTGCCTGAAACACCCACAACCACGATCACCATCCCAACCACGATCACCATCCCAACCACGATCCTCCCTGCTCACCCACAAATCTCCAAACAGACCACCATCCTTTCTGCTGATATGACATCATTCTCACGGCAGCCTATCTGCCGGGAGGCAACGTTGAAACATGGAGCATGAAACTTCTACCCTCTAGGGCGTTTGGGTGGATTCCCGATGCACGATAAGCGGTGGCGCTGTGGCTGGGCTATCGTTCATGCCTGCGGAGAAGTGCAAGTCAGCCGACGAGTAGAAAGGATGGCCGTTGTTATTTCGAGGGCGTGAAACGACATGCTTTGGCGAGAAAGCATGTTGGCAGTCTGAACACGGCAGTTGTGCAATTGGAGGAAGAGTGGATGCGAAAGAGGAAAAGATTACAGATTAAGATGCACAATGGCAGTACATTGATCTATGAAAATGGCTTTGCTGTGCAAAGTGAGCGATGCTAGCAAATAGCGCAGCGTGATTGGGTATTTGACCATAACTCCAGGTGTCTCTGACATGCCAATCTGATGACCCACTCCATGTTATGTCCAGTCCCACTATATAACGCCCGCTGAAAAGCCAATGAGGCAAAAGTCCGCCCATTCATTGATGCGTATGGTAAATGGAAGCACTGATTGTGCAGAGATGATAGTGAAGAGTGCCGAGCATGCAGCTGATGGTGTCGCGACGCGTATTGCAACTCAGATATGAGGACAGTGACATGCCCATGTCGGAGCGCGAATGTCTCGACAATGCTATTCGCATGCGCAGACTGCACTCAGCTGATCCATACAGGCATAGTGGCCTGGACGATGAGCTGCAGCGACGACAATGTTGTATGCAAGAGGAACAGCGGTATGCTGGTATAGAGCAACAAGCTCTATACTCAAAGTATGCGATCCCTGCAGAAGGATGATCAGCTGACGCCCGCATGAAAATAGAATCAAGTGAAACTCACCGCCTGAGTAGCGTCTCGAGACTGATGGCGCTCAGCTCAGAGTCATCTGGTAATTGATCGAGTAGTGGCAGAAGGTCCGCAAACTTATCGCCGCGCTTGTAAGCCAGGACGGCAGGGAGGACATCCGGGTCCATCTCGGCATCCTCTCCGCGCAGCTTGATGAAGCGTACTGTGTCATTGCGCTTGGCGACCTCGCTCATGCAGTCATTGACGTCTTCGTCGACTCTTGTTTGTATCTGTGGCTGTTGGCTTGAGGAGACCGCGGAAGTGGTGGGCGAGCTTACGTGATGATTGTAGATGTACACGACGACAGTCGTCTCTGGTGATGACTTGTCGACAGCGTCAAGGTAGCCCTCAGCATCCACCAGCGGAAAGTTGCCGTATATCCTCCTACTTGGGCTGTTCGTCCTCGAGCGTATCCGCTGCCCCACATTCTGCAGCTCCCTCAACCTCGCTGCCCTCCACTCCTTCATGAAGCTATCCTCATTGTCCTCTTCAGACGAGACATCCTTCTCATGCCACGCACTCACACTATACTGTGTTGGCGGCGGGCTCTTCTTCCATGTGAATCGCCGTGCCTGCTTCTTCGCCTGCTCAAATGCCTGGGCATCGGCAATCACGCCTTTCGGTCCGGTGTTTGCTTCCGACCGGATGTGCGAGGGCATGTAGTAATTGGAACGCATGTCGGCGGGCAAGTCAAGCTCGTCGTCTGTGTCGACTTTCTCGAGGTAGTCGTCGGCAGCACCAGCAGAGGCCGAGTCGGAGATGTCGCTGTCGTCGTGTCTGTCTTCGGGGTGTCTAGTCTCGCGGTCCTTGTCGCGCATAAGCTCGTTGAATTCGTCTTGGGCAGCAGTTGTCGTAGTCATATTGGAAAACAGAGGTGTGCCGCGGGGAACACGGGGGCTATATGTACGAGGAGGACGTGTGTGGGCGTGCGGTGTTGGAAAAACGAAGGAGCTGTGCTTGCTGGGACGGAAGTGAGCAGTGACAGGGCTTGGCGTGCCGAATGTACAGGGACAGGCCTATTCTGAGCATGCGCGCCTCGTTTCAGCACCGGCCATTGGATACCCACGTTGGGGAGTGCTTGACATGTTCAGGCCAGTTCACCACAGCGCCTGCTATGCCTGCAGGGACCTTCCATGCAGTGGGTCTGCTTTAGGGCTGAGGTGAGGCGTGGCCACACGCGACTTGCCAGGCAGGATCGTCGAGATTGGCGACCAGTTGCGCCTTTGCTGAAACGGACCCTCGAGCTCGAAACATAGGAGCCGTGACTCGTCCAATTGGCATCCAGCGGTCGGCGTCATGGCGAAGCTGAAACGCCTTCTGCTACGCGCCCTCGGCATCAACCGTCAATGTGTCACATCATCCTCTTTTCATCGCGCCGATGCAGTCTCCGCTCATGCGTTGCTTTTGTGTCCCAGTGTCTCGGGTCAACCGACTTTATGCATTGAATATGATGGTAGCCTGAGCAGTCGCCAGAAAGGAGAAGCACTTAGGACACGACGACGTTTCTTCTTCCAACGCAAACCTGATCCTCAACTGCTCTGTGCGCATGCTTCGACTTCGTTGCCAGAAGTGAGTGTCATCTCCTGCATCGGCTCGAGCGTCTTCCAGCTTTAGAAACACACTGAGTGAATTGCTCCCTAAATTGGCCTTTGCGCGGTCTTATTAGAGGATGTTATGCCCCCGTGACTGGTATGCTTCCAGTCATCCCGAGACTCCTCGGCGGTGAGTTTGGGACGTACGCAGGAGCCATGCGGTGGTACTATCGGAGCGACTGACGTGGTCGCGGTCGCAAGCATGTCTTTGTCGAGGACCTGCGCTCGAGAAGGTTTGCAGGTGCCGGCGCTTTCACAAAGACTTCATATCGGTGACTTCGAAGCATAGTCTATAATTATCTCCTCAACGGCTCCTACCGGTACTTGCTGTCTGACATGATCATCTTCATCGAAGCGCATCGTATACACTTCGGCTTGTCACACTGAATCTGACAGCCAATTTGGGTTCTATAGCACTGCACCCTCGCGACATATACCTGTCACAGAGATACCGCGACTTGTTGCAACCGTACTCTCCCTGCTTGCAATGCACTCGGAATGCCTGTGCGTTGATGAAGTCGAGTCCGCTGTAGCCACCAGAAAGTCGTATGACGATCAAGCGCGCTTCTGGAAGCAGCGTAGAAGGGTGCTCCTTCCGGGAAGGAGCTGGTCCGAGCGCAGGAGCCACGATCAGAACGGCCGTCACAGGGCTGAAGAAAAGGGGTCAGCCCAACGAGGAGTCATATCATCTCGCTTGCGCGGAGATTAACATTTGGTCGACCACATGCGGGCATACGAAAGAGAAGCAAGACCGGTCTGGGGAACTCGATGACTGACTACCAAGCTATGCTGCACGCAATCAAAAAATCATACCGGACGCCTTCTCCAGATCCATGCGTCTTCGAATCATCCTTCGACTATCTCATTCACCAAACCGCCATTTGAAAGCCAAAACATACGCACACCATCTTGCGCATTTCTTCTTCCCCTGTGAACACTTTTAGAACACGGCGAGGCAAAGAAAAAGGTGATGTGGGGCACAAGATCAAGTTGAACACAATCGATTGATCTCGGATAATATACGCAAAACAGCCGGCCCATACACTGGGAGAGGAATGAGAAAGCTCGCGTTGTCGAAGGAGATAACAGCACAGTGGTATGTAAGGAAAGAACTCGGATCAAAAAGGTCCTGGGCGCCTGTCCACCGAGTGATGCAACATTGGCATCATCTTTGTCCAAAATGGGTGTATTATGCTGGTGCAAGGCCGCGGTGTATAGAGCTCTCCCGGCGGAAGTAGTATGCAGGTGGGTATGGTAAGACAGACGAGCTCGGGAGAGATGATGTTGCGTTGGTATGACCAAAAATTAGGGAAGCGCCACGGTCGTTGTCCATATTCGCATCGTCACATGGCGTCGCATGTTATCACAGACTTTTCAACTATGCCCAGATGCGGAGCTGTGTCAAGTCAGTCATATGCGCGGCATTATAGAGACGCACATGAAACCTACCATTGAATCCCAGGAACCAGTGCAGAGACTAAGTGCGTCGTTACTCACGCCGAGACAGCTGACTCGGTTGTCATGTCCTTGCAATGTGCCGACACGCTCGCCACGTAGAACGTCCCAAACCTGATGTATCAATTAGCTTGCCGTCGACAACCAATCACTGCTAGCCACTTACCTTGCATTCGAAATCATCGTAACCAGCGAAGAGCAATCTGCCCGACACTGAGAATGCGACAGACGTGATACCGCACACGGGCTCGGGGATCTGCAGAGGTCATTAGTAATTGAAAAAGCAAGCAAAAGTCCATGGTCTAGACGTACCTGGTACGAAGCGAGTTCGCGATCGGCACGAATGTCGAAAAGACGGCATGAAGCATCGTCAGAACCAGTACCAAATGCGTTTCCGTTGGGGAAGAACTGGATGGCGTTGATGTCGGAGTCGTGGGCAGCAAAGGTCTGCACGCACTTCTGTTGGCGAATATCCCACAGCTTAGCGAAAGCGTCGCAAGCACCAGACACAAACTGGTTGTGGTCCAGAGGGTTGATGCTCAAGCTCATGACATCGCCAAGATGGTCGGCAAACTCGTGTACCTTGGAGCCAGTTTCCAGGTCCCAAAGCACGCAGGTCATGTCGCCAGATGAGGTGAGGATGCGCTTGTCGCTAATAAATCTGCAGCAACTGAGGTAGCCTGAGTGGCCAGAGAGCTCTCGCGCTACGCGCGTCGGGCCTTCCCGCGCAGACAGGTTGTAGATGGAACAGATGTTGTCGAGACCACCGCATGCGACATAGTTGCCCGAGGGTGAATATGCGCAGGTCATGACCCATGATGAGCGCAGTGGGATAGCGTGAACTTTGTTCGTTGTGTAGGCATCCCAGATGATGAGCTTGCCGTCTTGCGAGGCGGAGACGAGATGTCGGCGGTCCGTCGACCAGTGCATGGCGTAGATCTTGGCAAGATGGCCCTTCAGGGTCCGCTTCGTCTTCATGGTGAGGCGCGGCAGGGCCTCGACGCGGTCTCTCGCGACATCGCGGACTGCGCACAGAGTGTTAGCTTTGAATGTGTGCTGGAGGCGCAGTGCGTAACGCAGCCAGGATCAAGACGTACGTGTTGTGTCAGCGAGCTCGTCCTTCTTCCTTTTTATCCTGTCCTTGAGCGCCTCGGCATCCCGCCGCGCGATCTGGATCTTCTGCTGGATAGACTCTTGATTCATATCGGCCATGCTACACGTTCACTGCCAGACGTTGGGGCGGGGAGGTCGCAAAGGGCGAGGCGGCGAGGCAGGCAATCCAGGGGCCTTGCAGGGAGCGCAACAGCCCGGACACCGAGACACGGGCTGGAACAGGCGGCGATGGGGTGGACAATGGCGACAGACGCGCGCGCAGCAGATGCAATTGCTCGCGCAGAGTGAACGACAACGGCTTCGGGTCGTGGGGGGCTTGGGGATGGGAGCGTCGCAGCGGAGTGCTGGAGATGAGAGGTACGAGAGCGGCCCGGGGTGCAGCTTGGCTAGCCGAGCGACAGCAGCTGGGAGGTCAGAGGGCGTTCCTCTGTGCCGGGAGCACACACGGCCAACAATGGGACAGCAAGCGCGGCACTGCAACTGCGGGGTGCTGGCGTCTATCACGGTCGCTGCGCGGCGTCTGCAGGGTGCTGCTGGTCCTGGTGAAGTAGAGGGTGTGAGTGATGTTGGCCTCCTGCAAACGAACTGACGAAGAAGGCGCGATGCAATCTCCTGCAGCGCACCTCCTCTTTTTGGGCTGCTCGCCGCTCATTCGTCCGTCGCGGCATTGGATCCCTGCACCGCGCCCGGGGCTAACCACAAACGCCTCACCACCACGACGGGCCGAACTCTCCTACTTTTCCATCTGCTTTCGAGAAGCTCACGGGCGCCACCAATACAAAACTGAACGTTCGCCCGCCATGTCTGTCACTGATGGCCCTGTGGACCTGGCCTTCACTCAGGGTCTGCCAAAGATTGAGGTACCAACCTCCCTGATTACCAAGCGCACGCGCCAGGGACGCATACAGCCTTCCGTTCGCAGCGTGCTAACACAACCATCTCAGCTCCACGCTCACCTCACCGGCAGCATCAGTCGCGAATGTCTGCATGAGATTTGGAAGCAGAAGAAAGCCCAAGAGCTTGGATTGGAAATGGAAGATCCGCTGATCGCCATTCCTCCAGGCAAAGTTGACTATGATATCAAGACGTAGGCTGCATCCAAACCACTGGTGGTTGCGTAAGAACAAACATTTGGCTAACGCATAACGCGTATGGAAGCGGCGTTGCAATCCGTCTCTAGTCGTTGTGCGATACTGGCTTAGTGCCCAATTGCGCATCCTCGCCAAACAGAGTTTGAAGAGGGCAAACAGCTGATGGATCGCCCAGGTTCTTTCCGCTATTTTCGTCCTACATCTACAAGCTTTGCAACGACCTGCCTAGCATCCAGTATGCCTGCCCAAGGCAATACACATGCGTTGAATCTGCTAATGGGAAAGGTACTCTACCAAAGCAGTCCTGCAAGACTTCCAAGCAGATGGCGTGGTCTATCTCGAGCTTCGAACAACGCCTAGAGCAATGCCTGCAGCTGGCCTTGCCAAAGACGACTATGTAAAAACCATTTTGGACATAATGCAAGCGAACAACCAAGATGACGCAAACATTATGCGATCCTATTTGATACTATCCGTTGATCGTCGAAACACGACTGCTGAAGCCCAGGAGGTTGTGGACCTTGCAATAAAGTATCAATCAGCTGGCGTCGTCGGCGTCGACCTGTGTGGTGATCCCGCTAAGGGTGATGTTCGTATCTTTGCAGATGCCTTCGCGCAAGCAAAAGCTGCAGGTCTGAAAATTACATTACACTTTGCAGAGGGGGAGGTCTCTGCTTCCGATGTCGAGCTATCAACTCTATTATCATGGAAGCCTGATCGACTCGGCCATGTCATCCATGTAAAGGAGGAGTACCAGAAGATCATCGAGAAAGAAAACATCGGCGTCGAGCTCTGCCTCAGCTGCAATGTTCACGCCAAGATGATAACAGGCACATACTCCGACCACCATTTTGGCATGTGGCGACACACCACCGTGCCAATAGCTCTTTCTGTCCGTACGAAACCCTTTGGTGATATGCTATACTGACGAGTCTCAGACTGATGATGTTGGAGTCTTCTGCAGTCCGTTGTCTCAGGAGTACTATCTGGCGGCACAACACTTTGCGCTGACCCGAGGCGATGTCAAAGCACTTTGTGAGCGAGCCGTGGATTCGATATTCAGCGGCTCAGACGAGAAAGCTCGCCTCTTGAGTCTCTATAAGGACTGGTCTGGCTGGGGTCGCTAGAATAGTACCACGCTGAAACGCACCCAACAATGCGATCATATCAAGCCGATGTCATCTTTACCCCTGTCAAATGCTCGAATATCTCTTTCATGCAATCATGTACGATTTGCCGGACTTTCCGTCCTTGATCTCTAGCGTTAAGGATCCACTGATTGGTTTGTCGACCAATTGACCGAGTAAGGAAAACTTCCATATATTCCACGCTAAGTCCTCTCATCTACCATGATGTTGAGGTTTCAATTCAGGTACAACAACCGCATCAGGTGGAGGTTTATTGGCGACCTTGAAAAATGTATTGCCATCGATCCCACTCTCCACCGTCCAGTCCCTCAACGCATCGAAATCTCGACAGACTTTCCTGTTATTAAAGTCCGGCTGCGGCATCCGATGCCCCTCAACCCAATTGAACGTAACCATATCAACACTCCCCGTACACCGCAGAGCTTGTGACAACACATCAAGACAATGATTAATATGTGCCTCATGCAATTCCGATCCAGGATACGGCCCTTCCTTCGCCTCATGGTAGTGCTTGTACGAAATCTCCCGGCGAAGCTTGTCCAGGCAATGTAGGTGGTGGAAGACATCCATGCCTGCGATGTACGCGTCTGAGCCGTGGTTGAGTTCGGGCGGGACTTTAACGGCTGTTGCGGGGTCTTTTCCTAGTGCTAGGACATCGGCGGCGGTGATGACGATGGGCGTGATGTTGCTCCCTATTGAGTCCCATGCTGTGTCTGCTTCGAGGCCGGTGCGAACGCGCCAGATTGAGGGTGGTTCCGTATCCCAGAATGTGCCGTTGGTGGGTCGTGTGAGCTTGGGGATGCTGAAGCGGTCGAAGACTGGGGCTATGATGTTCCAGTTTATTGTCAGCGAGCGATCACTCGGGACTTGATGGATCAGGAGCACGTACAGTAGAAGGATGTAGCTCTCCAATAATCCTGGTCTGAAAAGATTTTCCCACTTCTCGATGCCGACAAAATTATTATCGATATCGAGAACAAAATGACATTTGCAACTGTCACGGAAGTCAGAAACCTTGTGACCAAGACCAGGTATTTCTCCAAGAGCCTCTGCGAATGCTTTCTTTGCCCTCGTCCAACAAGAGGAATTTCTCCTCATCACCATCAAGACTATGCTGCAATTCTTCAGATAGACCTTCATGGCGTATGTTGTTCGAGTCGTCAAAACTTGTCGGATCATATGGCCCTGCCATCGTGGCACAGTAATCTTACTGAATGCTCGATGCTGTCGTTGGGACTAAGTTGCGCAAGGAATTCAAAGCAGGCGAGAAGATCGGACAAGACGTAGTACCAGTTAGACCAAGCTCGAAGACTAAGGTGCAGACACTACTTTGAGGACTAGAGAAGTCCCATTTGGTCCGAGCCGTCCACAATGAATACGCAAACACCAAGGCGCCAAGGGTGCGGCCAAGTCCTCTTGAGTGTTGGTCGCAAAGATTATGCGGTAGACACAGACACCGTTCAGCATTCTGTGGTACGAGAGTGTAGTGTTAGGCCTCCTGCCCCTCTCATGCGAGCCGATCCTTCACTTGCGCCGAAAAAGGAAGGTAAAAGGCTTTGAACGAGGTCATTCTTGCCCCTCATCGAACCATCGATAAGCGAAGGTCTCACAACGAGGGCTCAGTGGAACAGTTGGCACAAATGTAGTCTGTGGCACAGATCTCGACTACGAGTTCATTCGGTATCTATGCTAACCAGTGTTACTTCATCAGTGACCTCTTCGCTGCCCACAATCAAGGTTCATTGATCAATATCGCGGTCTACTGCTCCTCGCGCTTGTCGATATAGGTGATGTCATAAAATTGAGGATCACTCTTGCGCTTCTCCTCCTCGCGCTTGTCGATGTAGGTTATGTCGTAGAACTGAGGATCGGCCTTGCGCTTCTCCTCCTCGCGCTTGTCGATATAGGTAATATCGTAAAATTGAGGGTCGGCTTTACGCTTCTTCTCCTCCTCAGCACGCTTGTCGATGTAAGTGATGTCTGTTCGTGCCGTAAGTATGTGTGGTTTTCAAGTCGAGCGAACTGCAGGAGAATACTCACCGTAAAACTGAGGATCGGTCTTGCGCTTCTCCTCCTCGCGCTTGTCAATGTAGGTGATGTCGTAGAACTGCGGATCAGCATCGCGGTTCTGGACCTCCTTGATTTGAACCGGGACCGCAATAGCAAAGCCAGCGGTGAGACCGAGAATGGCAGAAGCAGTGGAGACACGCATGATGATCACTGGGAAATATGTGGTAGGAGATGAAGTACCGGGCGACTGTCACGGTTAAGAATGGCGAGGCCTGATATATACATATTTCGCAACGACTGACAGTACCATGTACCCGGTCCTGTAGGTATCGCGTAAATTAACGTTATCAATAGGTCGTGGTGTGAATGCATGGCAAGGAAATGCGATGATCTTGCCCGAAGGAAATGAGGTGGGATGCCAAGCTCAGGCAGCTAGCCAAGCTGTTGGTAACTACCACACCTTCCTGATCCATCTGAGTCGGATTACGCAGTCTTACGACGTATGCGCAGATCGCTCTCGTGCGCTTCTTTGCCTACCTCAACCCTCAGCTGCAGCAGAACAGGGTGGACTCATCATCCTTTGCCTTCGCTTTCTTGCCAGCAGATGAATTAGGTATAGCTTCCTGCTAGCCCGAATTTGGCAATTGCTACCTCGAGCGGTGACAAGCAATTGGCCAACTTCATCAGCTCAAGTCACAGGTTAGTCGCGCTCTTCTAATGCTTTGGTATCTTCGCGCGTAACCTTCGTCGTAACGGCCAACACTATGCCGTACCAGAAGTACACGCCGCTTCGGAGCGAGGAAGATGGTGAAGAGAATACATCGCAAAAGAAAGTCAGCATCAGAGGCTGGCGCGGCGCATTGAACTTTAGCAATCTGATCGTCAACGTGGTAGTTTTAAGTGTTGGGCTGCTCGTCGGGTCAGCCCTTAGCCAGACACGATGGCAGGGCAGAAACGATCAACTTGCGCAATACTCGATCGTGCCTTATATGGGTGCACCTTTTCCATATCTGCTGCTTTCCGGCTGACTGAGACCACCAATAGCACCGGCATTTGAAGCCATATCTTCCAAGCCATTGATTCGTACGCATCACGACCTCGAGGGTCATGGCCACCAGAGCCCCTACCAAGGATATCCGACTCCAGAAAGAACAGCTAGATGGATGGAGCTCCTAGATGGTATGTGACTTCATCTCAACTTCCAGAACCCTGATATGCTAACTGGTCAGGATACTCAATACGGGTTCCATCCAGATATTTGGATGCTTTAGATCTCGAAAGCATTCCCCTAAATGATAACTCAGGGGACGTCTGGGTCTCAATGAACGTCTACCACCACCTGCACTGTCTCGACTCCATCAGACATCAAGTAGCGGGAGTCCGCTGTTCGAACCCGCACAATCCGTTGGCGAACCGCACGGACCACTACGATATGGACGATGAGCACTTTTTCCCACCCCACATAGATCACTGCATCGAAACTCTTCGCAAGAGACTAATTTGCCAGCCGGATCTTGGTGTCAGGGCTATCGCGTGGAATCCCGACAAGCCCGGTGCTGCATTCGCGAATAACACAATAAATTCGGCGTGTGTCGATTGGGATGCTGTTCAGAACTGGACGAGAGAGCACTCATTCAAAGAAGAAGAAAAGTTGATCACTACGCCTGATGGTGAGACTGTCTTTCTATCATCTCAATTCCCATACCATCTTGATTGCCACTAACCAAACTTGATCAGGACATACTTATATCGGACCACGAACACCGCCTGCACGGTGCGGAGAGTGAAGTGGGAGATTGTACGACTGTAAAAGCTATACGACTGCAAGAATCCAAAAATTGGGGGAATAATGTTGGCATAGACCAAGATCTACCATGTGAACATGATACCGAGAAAAGCCTCAGGTGCGTACAATGCCCACACTCCGCCTGAAGTGCAGAATACCGTCACTTCTCGTGCGACCGGTAGCCGTATCTAACTAGCTATCTTAGCAACTCTTAGCACCGTTCCAAGCTCTTGGTATGGGCGCCTTAGCCGAAGGAGCGCCACCCATGGGAGCTAAAGAGCTTGGCGGGTGTTGGACAGCTGCGGGGCTACTACAGCACGTCTTAGTCTGTATATTACTCTTTCCAGTCGGCTATCTTCTTATTACCAGAAACCGCCACTCTGGACCAATCCAACTGCTAGACTCTATACTAAGCAAATGTCTTCGTCTCGCCATCTTCCACTACCCCAGCTAGTCCTCGATGCTCTCAAGCGTTCCTTCACTCTCGGTCTCGACTCAATCGATCTCGGATGACCCATCATCTTCGAATGGCTGCTCTGAGACCTCTGTAAGGCCTGATGACAATGGATGGGTGCCACCTGGAACCTGCGGGTATACATCTCGGCCGTACTATCCATCCTTCGCCGCAGCTTTGGTCTTTTCGGCTGCCGCGGCCGCCATACTGGTTGGGTATGCGTTCATGATACTTCGCGTAGCTCGTCGCCGACGACGCTTGCCAGACCACAGCACACCTTCAAGAAGGGCAAGTCCTCTCCTGCCTGTGTTTGGGACTTTCACCTCGACGTGCCTCTTGGTAGCATATGTCTTGCGCGCAATTGGCACAAGATTCCAGCAGGTGCCCGAGTTTGTCGCGTTCTCAGATACGCTGGTTTTGATGTGCCCATCATGTGAGTTGTATATTTCTGCTCTTTGGCCTGCATTGACTCCTTCCAAATTCTGTGTGTTTTCTCTGTAGCTACATTCTGATCAGCGTCTTTTGCACAGTGATTTTTGCGTTCGACTGCATTGTTATTATCAGGATATGGACAAATCTCTTTTCCGATGAGAAGTTCGCCGGTCTCGCAGCTCGTGCTCTCTCGAGGATCCTCTTCGTCGTAATTCCACTTCTTGCAGCGGAGCAAGTCTTCGCAAGTGTGTTGATCGCCCCCAAACACCGACCGTCGGCCTCTAGGGCAAGCTCCAATACTGCGATGCTCGGGCTGAAGCTCTACCTAGTCGGCATCGGCTTCCAAGAAGTCATTGTGGTGTACACATGTTACCTAGCGGTCATGCTTCACAGGACATCAAACGATCATACGCACGACAGAAGCCATACATCTTCTCAGAAGACGTCTTTCGATTGGCGATCGGCATCATACGCTCTGCTCTTCAGCCTCGTAGCCATCTCAATACGCATCATCTACCGTCTCGTAGAACTTTCTGGTATCTTTACGGGCTATCTGCTGGTGTTGATGCACAAAGAGGTCTTCTTCTATACACTTGAGTGCCTACCAATCTTGGCTGCATTGGGTGTTTGGACGTTTGTGGACATGCAAGGCTGGTTGGATCAGCCGTCCTCGATCAGAGCGCCTAACGCTGCTTATAGATACCACGAGGTTAGTGGGGAGCTTGAAGATAGTAATGCTGTACTGTTGGGAAGAGTCAGTCCGGAATAACGAGGAGATTTTCGAATGATCTTGACGTCTGTTTCGGTGCGAAACAGGGCTATAATCGTAGCTAGACGCGAGTTCTCGCACCCATCAATCTCACCCGTGAAGACGGGGCTCTTGATTTTTTGAAGCATATGGGGCGGTCAAAGTGAGTGCACGAGCTGCTGCGGCTTCACCGCCAAGTGTAAATACTACATTCTGGTGCCCTGCTTCTTCTCTCCTACACCTTACAACACTTTGCACTGCTATTATATCGGTAGCAACGATTAAACAAGCACACAGCAGCCCACATCACCAACAGTCAAGATGAGCGCATATCAGGTTCTTGGGCCGTGAATTTATGGCGCTGAGGGTAGTCAGGATGGTTTCTGAGGGTGTTTTGGATGGGCGTGGGAAGGGGTAGCGCCGTGGTTACAATCTGGTGAGTTCAGATAACACATGGTCAGTTTCGTCTTATATCACATGCGACAAGGGCTCAGGGTGAATGTGTTGGCACGCGACTTGCAGTTCTCCAACAAAAGAAATTGGCCCCATAGGGTTGCCTGTCTATCCTCAACATACGTTACGTCCTCTTCTACCACGTCACATACCCTTCAGCCACCCTTCAATCTATCCACCACTCACCACTATCAACCCTTAACCCATCCTGAAGCCCCATAAGACCCCAAAAAGCACGCCAGTGCGAGCTCTTCGAAGAGCACCGCGATTTGGCGAACCTGCTTCCGTAGGCCATCGGCAGAGCTATCTCAATAGATACTACTTTTAACCACTCGAGCACGGTGATAACGAACAACTTGCTGACGGCTTTCCCTGGCAAGATCTCGAAGGACTTGTCGCGCCAAATCAATGCCGAACTCAATCAGAAGAACTCGGAGGATCGCTTCGACCACACATCCGTCGGCTTGTGTTCAAGGGAGAGGGCCAGCCTTCCGTTCCCGTCCGTATTCATTCCCCGGAGGTCGAGGCAAGCCCAGGAAATACCGGAGTCAAGACATGGACATCGACTATGCAGACTCAACCGATTCAATCGCAGACCATGTCGCGCCCTCGTCCCACGCAAGCCGGTCATAACACCGCACTACCCGCTCCAACTGCGAAGGCTCAAAACCCTGGAACCAACATGTCTCAAACAAATCCTACTGGTACAGATGGAGGACAGTTCAGTGCACCGTTTGATAAAGAGCGAGCCATCCAACCCCATTCCAGCACCTCGGGACCTTCAAATTCTACATTGGAGTCAATGCTCGCGTCTATCCAAGGCACATCGAGGACTTAACCGGTCCGGAAGAAGCGAAAAGTCTTTAACGATGATGACGGATCTGACGAAGATGAGCCGGTACAGTTGCTTCATCAAGGCTACAGGTATGGAGTGCCATCAATCACGCCAGGAGACGTTGCGGCAAATGCTTCTGTGATCTCGGCCCCAAATCCGCAGAACCAAGATGCTTCCATGGGGTCTTTGGACTCTATGGCACTGAGGCACTAAGTGCCTTAGATAAGCTCGTAGATAATGAAGATGAAACGGGTTGATCGAAGGTCAAGACAGAAGAGCAAGACGTAAAGCGCTCGTTCTGCAAGTCGTCTGCAAGGAGCCGCAGGAAGAAGGTCGAGCTGCCAGAGTATCAACCGAAGCACCATCCGACTCCGCCCAAGGTTCATGGACGGCCCGATATCACCAATATTGACCCGACCGGGAAGCCATATGACGAATAAGGAGGCAACGATGGTTGGAGCACCGTAGACCAAGCACTCAAGACCGGTGTGGTCAACCCTTATTACCACCACACACAAGACTCGGCATAGTACATTCTGACGTGTCTCGGTCTCCCCAAGAACGTCGACTATACCGACGGCGAGAACATAATCACCGCCTACGACACTCCCTCACGCACTCGATCACGAACCCTTCTTTCCTTCATGACTCCCATCCCAACCGATGATCGTGGGAATTCGGCCTTTATCTTTGGCAAGACATCGATCGAGAAATATGGGCCAGCATGGTCGTGCCTTGCCCGCAGCGACAAACACAACTTCCGGATTCCCGTCATGGCATAGGGCAAACCCGACTGCACCCTTTGCGGAATCATCAGAGCCACAGGAAACTCGGTTTGTCATGATTTGTCTCTCGGTTCAAATACCAAAGGATGCTACTTGTTCCCCTACGCAACATTGGGGAGCATGCAACACAGAAGAAGAAGGGCTCTGGTAGCATGACGCCGCAGCCTTCGTTGCTAACGGAACAAGCGAGGATGGGCAGAAAACGTTCCTCCACGACGTGTGTTTAAGTATATCGTAGCGTGTAAGTCCTCAGGCTATTTTCGTCCTATCAATGCATTACCAAAGTATCGTTGAGGACATACACGGTCCCCCAAGCTGTTTGTGCTCATTTACTTGACCAATGACATTTCAACACTACTTCTTCTTAACATCCCCAAACCCCTTACTCAACACCCTATCCACCTCGCCCCCATCTCCACCCCGCTCATCTAAATCCCTCCCTTCTCCACTCTCAAAATCCACCGTCGCCACCCTCTTCCTTAGCATCTCATCAACCTCTGCCTCCCTCCTCTCTTCCTCCCGTGCTTTAACCTTCTCCACCACCTCGCGCACCTTCGCTTCCTCATCCTTCTCCCTATTCGTCTTGCGATTCCAACCCGCCTGCAACTCACCACTCGCCGCCTCTTCAAACCTCCTCTTAACATCCGGGTCTTTCTCCAGGGCCTGGAACATATCTTCATCCGTCGTAAAGTACGCGGTGCGCAGGGACTGAGTTCCGAGTTCGAACACAATGGTGGAGAGGAGGATGATGATCAGACACAACCACCATGATAGCGAGGCACCGAAGCCGCGCAGGAAGGTATCGCGGACGTAGTAGATTGTTGAGGGCGATTTGTAGGCCGAGGAGAGGATGATGTTCCAGAGGAACCAGCCGCCGACTGAGAGGAAGGTTGCGAGGGCGTTGGTGAGGGTTTTCGAGTGTGTTTCGATGAATCTTGTCCTTGTTAGCATACCTCCGTGCTATGCATTATAAAGGAGGGAAAGGTAGGACGGGGAATATATACTGCATCTTCAACGCAATCAGCCACACCACAGCGGTATACGTAATACTCCCCAGGGCAAAAATCGAATTATCCTCGGTAAACAGCGCCTGACCATACAATCCCAGCATACAAAAGTACACGACCATGGCTTCGCCGCTGGCCATGAACATCCAGCCGAGATACACTTTGAAGTTGAAGCCGCCGTTGCATTGGCCTTTGGTGTACAGCTCGGGAACGGCGAGGAGTGTGGATGCCGACAAGTCTTTCTCGAAAACGCCCATGAAAATTACGGGTAGGGAGGTGAAGAGCGTGTTGAACATGGATAGGGACCAGGATTCGTAAAGAGAGGTGCCGGTGTAGCCGGCGGAGCGTTGGTAGAGTGCTTGGGTGAGGTAGAATAGCTGAATGGGCATTAGCATCGATACATGAGTACAGAGCTCGGGGTGCTCACCATTTCCTTCCAGAATGTGCCCACAGTGTACTTGCACGTGCGGATATAATTCCACCGTCCATGTACAAGCAACAGCTTCACCAAGAATCTGAATTGCGCAATACTGTAATCGCTCGTCCTGGCTGCCTGTAGTCCTTCTTTTCCGGTGATGCCGATGCCCACATGTGCTTCCTGAATCATGGCAATATCGTTCGCGCCGTCTCCAATCGCGAGCGTGATGCTCTTCTTGACGCGCTTGCGGATCGACTTGACAAGCATGGCTTTCTGGCTTGGAGATGCGCGACAGCATATTACGCTGTCGGCGAGGATAGCGAGCTCGTAGAACAGGACTTGAAGTGCTTCAATCTCTGTAATCTTGGACAGTGTTTGACCATCCACAACAATGACAGAGTGCGCGACCGAGCCGCCATTGATGGCTAGAATAGCTGCCGCGATGGTCTGCTCGACTTCGCCGGTTTCATGGTCAAGAACAGTGACACTTGAGTAGTCCTTGATAAGGCGGCAGGAGTACCCAATGTTGATGGCGGTCTCGCGCTTGTCTCCTGTAAGCATCCACATCTTGATCTTGGCTCGGCGAAGCTTGTCAATGGCTTCAGGGACGCCTTGTTGAAGCTTGTCTTCGATAGCCGTAGCGGCGCACAGATCCAATTCTTGCTCGATCATGTCTCCTGCTTCTTCTATGAGGCGAGTGCGATGCACAAGGCTGGTCGTGGCGTCGAGGTACCCTTTCTTCCAATTCTGGTAGTCGTTCTCATTTATGAAGCGGTAGCCATACAGCAGCGTGCGCAGACCCTCAGTAGCAAAGTCGTTGACATGTTGTAGGCAGCGCTCGATGACTGCAGTCTCGTCACCAGCAATGTGCTCATCTACCATGGCTTCCATCTCTTCCAGTTGCATCGAACTACGAGCCTCAGAGAAAGCCATGGAATATCGTTCAAAGCCAGATTGACGCGGTGTCTGCATGGGTGTATCTTCATCGAGTGACGATAGATCGACATCATTCTCGCGTTCTCGCAGCCACTGGTCCATTTCGTCTCGGGCAGAATGCGAACCGCGAGCCCCGATGCTGTTACGTGCGATGGACGTACGGCCAATATTTAAACTTGACCGCGCAGCCTGACCAAAACTCATGCCTGCCCGACCGCCCACACTACTTTTGCGACCAGCAACACTACTGCGCCGCTCAAGCTGTTCGCTCATGCATGCAATGACTTGCTGAGCCTCCATGCTCTTCCGCCTGTTTGCTCGCTGCTCAATCTCCACCATGCGCTTGTTCGCTAGCGTTGCAAGCTTAAGGCGCTGCATGACTATCGAGTCGGCACCCTTGCATATGATACATGTGCGACCATCGGGGAAGCGAACGATGATCGACATTCTCTTCCGCTTGCTGGAGAACTCGATGACGTCGAGGATATCGTATGTCTCGGAAATAGATTCACCGTCTGCACCAGGGATCTCGAGAGTGATTGTGTGCACGTCACGGTTGATTAGCAGGAAGCCCATGTCTTGTGCCGCTTGCACAAGAGCGAGCTCGTCAGGAGAGGATGCCATGAAATGTGTTTCGCCATCCTCTTGGACCTCTGGAAGACAAGTATGGCAAAGGGCAAGTGAGAGAAGAAACATGCGTGCCTTTCTGGAGAATGGCGTATACGGCTTGCGTCGAATGTACTGGAGCATGTCCTGCGTCCTGAGTTCTCGAGTTGACTGAGCAGGCTTCGCAGATGATTTCCAGATGGAGCCCTCTGCATCATTGTCACGATCATCCGGTCGCAGAGTTTCCCCAGCAGTTGCAGTACCGTCTGGCGACACATCTTTGACAGAGCGAACGCTCTTCCTTTTCTTCGCTGACTGCTTGCCCTTCTTCCTCGTCTTGTGTATCAGTTTTCTCTTCTTTTCCTTCTGCAAATCGGCGTCGTGCAGCCAGGCCACTCCCGCGACGCTTAGTTTGCGGAACTTCATCGAGTTATCAGTCAGTGTGCCAGTCTTGTCCGAGAAGATGTAGCTGATTTGACCAAGCTCTTCGTTGATTGTGGATGTCCTCGGCTCGCAAGGAGTGTCCGAGATAGGGTCGTACATATCGATGTCGGTGTGCAAAAAGAACATTTGCGCAAGCTTTACAATCTCCAAGCTGACGTACAGGGACAACGGAATCATGGTGTTAAACATGATGATGAAAGCCGTCAAGCTAGGGAAGAAGGCAACTGTCGCATCAGATAGGTAGAACTTGTCGTCTTCGCCACGTCGCCATATCCTGTATGCCACCGCGTTGAAGACGGATAAGGCAAACACGAAGAACACGATAAGAATAACAATGCGATTGACCAGGCCTTGCAACGCAGGAGCCTTGATGCGAGGATTCTTGTTTGCGTTCATGCGAATGCGACATTCCTCTCCAGAGTAAATTACCATGCCTACGGCGTCCGGCGTATTTCGCAGGACACTCCCTCGGAAGATGATCTCATTGAGAGTCAAAGGTGCTTGCTTGCCGTTCACCGTGACGCGTCCTTCGAAGCTATACAGGTCGCGATTGGGGTCCTCGACGACGAATTCAGCGTCGGACCTCAATATATCTTCTTGATGTATTATGGTCTTGGACATTGACGCTGTAGTTTGCTTGCTCTTTAGATTCGTCTCGCCATCGAGTGCCATCGTCTCAACATAGGCAACACTATTCCCCCCACTCGTATGTAGCAAAGCGAGATCGGCCGGCGCAGGATCGTTCCGCTCCAGCTTGATGATGTCTCCGACATTGATGTCTTGCCATTTGATCTTCTCCCAGACAAGTGCTTCAGGCGATGGTGAAGTTGCACTCCCTCGGTCTGTGGACTCGCCCTTCATAGTGCTAGAGGGACTGGCGCGCAGCACTTGAGCTTCTCTTCTATTCTCCGCCTTATCAAGGCGGTATCTCCTCAGATCATCATAGCCTTCCTTGGCGATAGAAAGTGTAACAAAGAACATGAGCGGCACTATGGTCGTGAAAGTGCCTGTCGTGCTGAGACCGGGTATTAATTGCAAGATAGAGATGACAAGAAAGTAGAAGTTCGCGAGTTTGGAAAATTGGGCCACGAGCTGGCGGGGCACAAAATTCCAAGCGGAGTATCGTGTCGATCGTATCCAATTGCTAGTGTATGGTTGGCTGGTCCGTTCATCAATGAGTCTTTCTCTCCGTGCTGCATCGACATAAACGTGTCGTCCGTCCTTGCTGGGAGGGACGTCCTTGATTCGTAGTACAAATTTGTGTGTTCGCTCGGCGATATCCTTGACTCTTTTCACCAACTCTGACGTCTTGCTTGGACCTTTTCGGTGCAGCCAGGTATCGTAGTTTGGCAGTGCAATTGGCCCTTTGCCGAGCTTTGATTTCGAACGCTCGGAGACGAGCGAAAGAAGTTCAGGATACTCTGGCAATACCGTCACAATGACGTCTCCGCCCTTGGAGGATGCACCATCGTAAGACTCGTTGAGTTGTCCCAAATTGCCTTGGGAAGATGCGACTCTATCGTCCAATTCAATGCTCGAATCAGTCGAATTGTGATCGTGGACATTCTTCCGGAACAGGGCGCTGCGTAGGGAGTAACCGCGATTGCGGGCGGTTGCAGAGAGTGGCGAGCCGTTCGCATTGGCACCTGGTGATGTGTGGGAGGACGAAGCGACAGCCTTGTGGTTCCCATCTTCTGGCGACACCTCACGCGTCTCTACGGTCAAGTCCGAGGTACCCGGCCTCTTGCTTGAAGATGAACCTTTCCCAACGCCCTCTGTCGTAGTCCTGCCCCTCGCTGCGTATGAAGCCGGCCCTGCGCCATGTCTTTCAATGTCGGCCGAGAATCGGACTCGAGGTGAAGCATCCGAGGAAATTCGCGAGGTCGAAGGACGCGCCGTGCTTTCTACAGCAGAAGTTCGAGCCGCAGACGTAGCATTGGTCGGGTTGTTAGGCTGTTCGATCGTGTACGTTGCGGTCACGTTCTCGATTGCGCTGCGGGTCTCCGGAGAGAGTTCGTCATCGTCGCGTGGCGCGGAGTGTCGCCTTCGTATACCTCCACTCGGGGGTTCTCCAGCTCCTGCCATTGTCGATGACCATCTGACGCATGGATTGAACAAGCCGAGAGGGTCACACTTCAGCTGTCTTCGAGGTCTGCTCTGGGCCGAGTCGGGTCGATCTAGCGGCTTGTCGTTTCTTCAGCACCGCTCAGCGATTACGCGGCGTCGATTACATATTTCGCTGCGTCCATATTGGTCATTGCAGGCGCATGTCGATGTCCAAAACTCCCAATGCTGTCGCCGACACTGGTCTTTGGCTAGGCGTGCATTCGCGCATGCGACGCGGCTGTACCAAGATCGAGCACACCACCTGATGCGCGATGGACGACCCCTGCAGCCAGTCTATTTCAAGACTGACGTAGCTGCCCCCACACACACCAACACTGCAAGCCACCACGAGTCCGCTCCACTGCGCTGCCCCGGAAAAGGCCCTATTTCAAAGACCCTGTACACGCGCGCTTGCTGAAACCTGCGAGCATGTTGGTTGATTCGATCCACTTCGACTGGTTTGTCCATCTTAGTAACGCGCTGTTAAGGTACGACTTCACTCAATTGCAGACGAGGCTCATGGCAAAAGTTTGGTAAAAGGTGATTTGGAACGATGCTACTGGGAGATGCCGGCTGAAAGAACCATCACGAGTGAATCGAGATGATGCCAGGTTTTGAACGAGGCCAAATGCAATTCAATGCACGCAACCCACTACTCACTACTCCAAAGCCATTCCTCCATGCAACTAAAAATACTGTACTCCGGCTAGTAATGTGGTATAAAGCCAGGATCCATTCAGCTCGACTCATGCGAGCCCTGCTCTAATTGCTCCGTCTTGCGAAGCCGCCTCATACATGTTCCTCAAAAGCAGTCTGTTGTGGTATCGGGTAGTCGTGTCGCTCATTAATTATGAAACCTTCGAAATTATGGGAAAAGCCGAGCGCCATGCAATATGCGGCCAATGATAGATCCGGTGACAATGATGATTAATGAAACAGATTAGAAATTGCGTCCTCTTCACGAAGTAGCCGCCACACACCAATGGCGGTGGAATACCCATGCGCTCTTCTGGCATTCCTTGCTGCAGTATTTTGTGCGTCGGCAGCGTCGGCACTTTGCGAACTGGCGAGTGTACTCTTCCCAGCGGCCGCACTGATAGTATGCGCATTGTCGAATGCCTCCACGCGAGTCATCCTTGCGGCAAAGGTTGCGCATGACCACACTCGCCCAATATTGCATGTCGGATGTGTGGTGCCGTACGGTGAATTGCTCGACAAGAGGGAAGATGTTGAAGTCGTCCGGGAGCTCGTACTCCTCAAGCTCATCTTCTTCCTCTTGTACCGCCTCTGGTGTTGATGTTTCGCCGTCTAGGAGTTGGAGGTCAGACCCAATCTTGAGTTTGGGTACGAGATGTGACTTCTGAAAGTATGATCGGAGGTTGCAGTACTTTGACACATAAGCGAGCAGTTGCAGGGACATCAGAACGTCTTCATCGCGGGGCATGGCTGCAAGGGCACCAGCGGTGGCATGCTGGGTTTGAGCATAGCGGGGATACCAGGCGGGTGGAGGGTTGGTGTTGACGACGTTGATGGCAGGCTGCATGGGCGAGAAGCCGGTGACGGGGTTGTTTGGTGGGGTGTTGGTGGGGTTGATGAGGCTGCCATCAAGGGCAGGACGGTGCGTGATGTTGAAGGTCTCGTTGTTCTCGTCTGTTCCTTCTGATGGCGCTGCAATGGGCACAGGGGTGGTGCCAGCATCTAGCATTTCCGCGTTGTCAACAATGTCAGACATGTTGATCTCGTTGTTCTGAATGCCCACGATTGGCTCGTTCACGGGCCCTGCCACGGTCGCATTGTCCGCGACAACCTCATCCTGCTGTGCTTCAAGGTCGGACTCGCCTGAAACGGACAGCTGATGCCGAATCGAAGGCCGGCGTCGAGGCCGGGCAAGTCCCGCTCGCGGGCTGGTCTGACGCGCCAATGGAGCGCTTGGTGTGGTTGGTGATTCAGGCTGAGATGTAATCTCTCCCTGGAGAGCGGGAAGCATTGAAGGTAGTCGATCAGCATCGCGCACAGGCCGCAACGCAAAAGGGTCGGTGGTTGCGTCCATGGACGGCAACGCCGTGACAAGTGGCTGACCAAGGCCACGTGTGGTATTGCCGACAGCGCCAAAGATCTGTGCTGCTCGACCTTCGTGGCTTCGATGGTGGTGATGGTGGGGAGGTCGGCCGCGGGCGAAGGTGGTACGTTCGGGTGGAGAGCTTAGCGAGAAAGCAGGCGTGGGTGTGTCGCCCAAGTGTGACTCGACCTGCGCCTGCGCAAAGGCGTGGGGAATCTCAATGGGCGGCGGAATGGCTCGCCGTGATGCTCGATCTGGTCTGTGGCTCGGACCAGATGCCAGTTCACCAGAGCGCGATGAGTGGTGTCGGCTCGATGTGCCAAGGCGAGCGGATCGGTGCATCTCAGCTTCGGCCCTGGCCCTGCACTTGTCGACAACCTTGATGTAGTTGTCGAGGATGGTCGCGATGACGGGCACCATGTCCGCCTCGACCACCCTTGTCCTGACATTCTCTGACCCTCGCACGCCAATGTTGAAGATGCACTGAAAGGCGAGGTTCCACTTCCACATGTCCATCATGTCCTTGCTCCTCCCCTCCTTGAGGATGCAGATGAGGCGTTCGATGCCGCCATCGACAGTGAGTATGTCTCGTATGCGTGCAGAGGATGTGGTGAGGTAGGCGAGGTGGTTGAGTGAGTTGATGAGCGGGAGGGTCGAGGTGCAGTCGAGGGCGCGGCGGTCGTAGAGGGCGGTGGTGATGCCGACCGACGCCTTGTTGGCATTGGGGATGCTGAAGTTGACCTCACGCATGTTTGGTGCTGTGCGGTGCTGTGCGGTGCCGTCGCTGAGCGGATGGAAGATGACGGGGTCGGGCGGTGGTGCAGCGCTAGTGTCGCATGTGGTGGGCAGCAGCAAGCAGTCGAGGTTGGCTGCAGTCAATCGACGGGCAAACGGACAGCGTGTGCAGAGGCAGGCAGTGAAGTCGCAAGCAAGCAAGCTCCAGGTCTGTGTGGCTGGCACTCAAAGACGGCGGTTTGAGACGAACAAACCCTCAGCAGTCTCAGCGAGGTGAATGCAGGCTCAAAGGGACCCGACACGCTGGCAGCACGCAACGCAGCCGGACTCGGGTTGGATGGGCCTACTATGGGGGCAGCACGCGGCGATAGGGGCGGTGCGGTGGGTAACAGCAGGGAGATGAGGATGTTTGCTCTGCGTTAGGGGTGGAGGTCCAGAGCACGGCAAGAGCGTGTGGCGAGCAGAAGCGCTCTCGAGTCGCCTCAGTCGCTGGTCGCTGTAGGGCGCAGCTGGGCAGCGGGGGCGCCGGGTCTCTCACTCTGGCGGGGGCTACGGTGGAGGCGGACGGAAGTATGTTGTTGGATGAGGCTGCACAGATGGGAATGGAGAGGAGACGGTTTGGGTGGGAGACGATGGGCAGCCAAAGCGGAGAGGCCAGGGCCCACTGTTATTGCCTTGCCGTCCGTGGCTGCCTCGAACTTCTAATTTCATGCGCTACGGCGAAAACAACCACACCCTGGCATCCAGGCCCGCGATGCGTGATCTTGGAGGTTTCTCCACGAAGGGTCGTCGGTGACTGAGTTTCTCGAAAATGCTGCCATAACTAAGCAGCCCCTATACTCGAGGCTGCGGCCGAGTGCAGGAGGCTGCTGGCTGCTGGCTGCTGGCTGCTGCTGACAAAGTGCATCGGAGCGGTCCAAGACTCGCTTGCGCCGTGTCACCCAGCTTTTGCCTCGAGATGACGGACACTTGCACGCTTGATGCAGTCCGAACGTGCTGTGAACCACGTCTCGCCATATGCGCTGTCTGCACCTGCTCCACGGAGCCCGTCCGGTGCCAGTTCAGACGGCGCACGCTATGCTGCCCCTCAACTAGATCAACGGGATGCACCCGCAGCTAGCTCCTCGCGTCGAATTCTTGCGTGCCGCTGGCGTAAGTGAGGACCGGGCTGAAAACCACGACTGCGCGTGTTGATGTTTCGGGATGCAGCTGAGAGGCTGTGAGTGAATGACCCATGGCTGCCCTCTGGCGCCCCGGTACTCGACCCTGTATGCCCTGAGCATTTCTCGATGGCTGCAGACCCCTTTCAACCATTCTCACCTGTCATCCTCATCACCTTCATGATTGCTTGCGCCCAGAGATCCTCAGCTGAAGACGCCCGTGCAATCTACGCAATATGGCGTCCTCACCTAGCGAGACCAGAGTGCAAGACTTCGCCGTCCCTGCGTCGCCGTCTGCCCAGCAGCCCGCTGCCGATAGTGCCGAACGTAATCATCTAACCATCGATACTCAGCTAGACGGGTCCAGGACCCGCGGGCGTTCAGCAACCCAAACAACTGCCACCGCAGCTGCTGCCAACCCCGAGGACCTGGCCTCTTCGGACCGCTTCTCCATCGACTCAACCCTGCGCCGCCGCATCACACGCTCGCACACCGTTAAGAACTATGAAGACTACAAGTCTCCCACACGACCCAATTGGGAGGAGGCTGGCGCAGAGCCTGGGGTTGACACCAAGAACGAGACCGACGCATACAAATACCATCATTTTCACGTGCGGTGTTTGATCACAGTGGTAGACTTCTCCGCCGATAGAGTCGAGTGCCACGACCTGGACAATGATACGCTGGAAGAATTTCTAGGTCGGCCACAGGAAAATTGGGTGGCATGCCGCTGGATCAATGTCAATGGCTTGAGCTGGGATGTTATACGCATGCTGGGCAACCACAAGCAACTGCACCGGCTAGCCATTGAGGATCTGATGACCGACAAGGGCCGCACCAAGGTTGACTGGTACTCTGACCAGGCCTTTAGTGAGTAGACCATAGCCTACCCCAATCTCCAACATGCTGACCTTCGCAGTGTCCTTGACCCTTTCGAAGCTTGTACGAACGCCCGTCGAAGACTCGGATAGCAGCGAAGAGGATTCCGACTCGGACGATGAGGAGGAGAAGGCGTACAAACGCGCCAAACGCGCGCGTTCTAGGTCGCGTCCTCCCAAGAAGAAGAAAAAGAAGACGCTACTCAATACCGTCAAAAACGCAATACGACCAACGGTCAGCGAGAAGAAGCAGAAAGATCTGGAGCACTCAGCGTATGGTGGGGAAAAGCACGAATACCTCGACGGTACCACAGTGACAAAAGTCCCCACCCCACCCAGTACGGAGCATATTAGGACTCTGCAACGATACCGCGGTGGCCCCAACATCGACCGCATTCTGTATCTTGAACAGCACTCTGCTCTGACACCAAAGCACCTTACTGTCAGCGTCGAGCAGGTGAGCGTATTTCTCCTGGCCGACAATACCGTCATATCCTTCTTCGAACACTCCGCCCCTGAGATTGAACAGATGATCCTCAAGCGTCTCAAAACTGAAGACACAATCCTTCGTCGAAGTCAGGACAGCAGCATGATTGTGCAAGCCATCATAGACGCTATCACCGACTTGGCTATGCCCGTTGTCGCCGCCTATGAAGACGCTATGGGAGAGCTCGAGCTCGACGTCCTCGACGATCCCGAATTGATCCACTCGCAACTGCTCTATCTCCTTACATCCGAGCTCTCCATCCTCCGCAACACCATACAGCCCATTGTATCTCTCATCAACGCCCTGCGTGATCACAAAGCAGATCCAATGGCCCAGTCCTGGATCTCACAGTCCACGAGCAACCTCGCGACCCGCAAGACAATGTCCAGCATCACCATCAGCCCACTAGCACACACCTACCTCGGCGACGTCGAAGACCACTGCATCATGATCACGGCCTCGCTCGACCAAATGCGCCGCGCAGCTGACAACCTCATCGACCTCATCTTCAACATGATGGGCGCTTACCAAAACGAATCCATGAAAATTCTCACCGCCGTCACGATCTTTTTCCTCCCACTCACATTCTTGGTCGGATACTTTGGCCAGAACTTTGACCGCTTCAACGGCGTGCAGCACCATTCGGACGCGTTCTTTTGGGTCATTGCCGTGCCCGTCATGGTGATTACCATGCTAGTGCTCATGAGCAATACGCTCGTGAGGAAAGGTAAGAGGTGGATCGGCAAGTGGAAGAGGAGAGAGGCGAAGCGGAGGGCGGGATTGAAGAGGCAAAGGCAGGGTCATACGAATGCGAACGGGATCAAAGCGGGGATTGGGATGGCAACGAATGGGGGCATTGGGTTGAATGTGCAGGAGAAGAAGAGGATGAAGAGGAGGCAGACGCTGTATAGTAAGGGCCAGATTGGGTCGTTTTGAGCGGGTAGACTTCGTGGGCGAATCCTCGATATAGAAGATGTATCTGAGCTTTGTAGCATAGACGCCGCCGTGGAAAAAGATTATACACTGGATTTCAGCTTTGTACTCGCACAATTCAAAATCCCTGACACCTAGGTGCATGTCGAAAGGCGCGTGATGGTTTGTAATTTAATTATTGTCTATGCCAGCTCCAGACCGTTCATTTCATCCTCGGCTACCGATAAACGCCAATGAATGCTCACCAAAGTACCGCAACGAATCTGCACAAACAATGTGTTGGATACAAGCATTCCCCACGACGAGAACCGTGTCCATGATCTTACCATCCAATCACACCGAGTACCTAGTTGACCTCACGAATCTTGCACTGCCATCCCGAATTCGCTTCCAACAGCGGCAAACTACCCGCACATTAGCATCGATCACTCACACAGTTCGCACGTTCAAGAAACTTACCTAGCACCCAAACACCACCCCAATTCGCGTCCCTTGATCTTCTTCGCAATCCTCACCTCGCGATCAATCGGCATCCCATACCCAGTCCTCAACAAGCCGTACATGAAATTTAAATCCAGACACCACTCCGGCCGATCCTTGAGCTCGGTAATCGCTTTCGGCACGCTCGCAAAGACATCCCACCCCGCCTCGCCGGCGCACACGCGGTTCGCGAGGTCCTGCAGTTCGCGCAGTGTGAAAGATTCGGGCATGCCGAGTTCCATGGTGCGGTCGTAGAAGTAGGATAGGAGGTAGACGGCTTCGCGGGCGAAGGTTTGTTCAAAGGGCGGTTGGTGGACGCCGCGGAAGGCGCAGGGCGCGATGGCGCATTCGTCGTCTTTGTGCAGCGATTTCTCGGCCCAGTAGCGGCATTGGGTTGGGGCCATTTGCGTGGGCCCCGTCATGTTGACGGTCACGGATTCGCCGAGTGGGTGGCCGGCGGGCAGGGCGACGTCGACTTTCTTGCTCATGCCGGGTGCGATGCAGGGGTTTGTGATAGGCTCGGTGAGGTATGAGGTGCTTTGGGTGACTTCGTTGGCTTTGTAGAGGGAGTCGAGGAGCGTAGCGTGAAGGTTGTTGCGGGCTTCCATGAGGCCGTAGCCTAGGTAGGAATGCTGGTAAAGGTTGAACTTCTGCGATGCAAAGTCGAGCACGTATTTATGGTCGCCGTCGGCTAGCTTGGTGGGCAGACCGCCGCGAGGGGTGTCAGGGAAGGTGGGCTCGAAGATGATCTGTGTAGAGCCACCACCAAGATCGAGAACAGCGGCTGTGGGATTCTTGTCTGGTCCACCAATGTGGCCGAGGAGGTAATTGACGGTGATCCAGGCATACACGCCCTCCATCTCGCCAGGCATGACTTCCACACCGTTCTTCTCTTCTGAGACAACCGGGAAAGGGTATACAGTCTCGAGGCGGCGACGGACAGCAGCGAGGGTGTTATCGCTCTTCTCCTTGCCCAGCTTGCGAAGTCCAGCCGTAGCCTTGACGGCGACAGGTGTGCATCCCTGGTACTCTTTTGGAACGTTCTCTAGGGCTACTTTCATGAGGACACCCAGGCTCTCCGCAGCCCCTTCTGCATCGCCACCATACGAGGACAGACCTGAACCGCCTCCACCCTCCTTCTTGGCCGTCTGTTCGAATATCTCGTCCTCCAACTCGGGGCTGGGACCGCAGTTGTTGAACTTGTACACGTGGATGCGCGAGCCGGTGCTGCCTGCGTCGATCATGAGGGCGTATTGGATGAGCGGCTTGTCTTTTGTATATGATTTTGTGCATTGTGCCTTCGCGTCTCCAGAGGCAGTGTTGCCTCCCGAGGTAAATGAGCCTGTACATAATGTCAGCCAGCAGTCCTCCTGACCATTGTCTCGTCTTCCTACCTCTTGACAAGCCATCTCTCGGCACAACAAAGTACAGTATGAGCAGTATGAACGCAATAACACCACCAGTCTTCAGGAACCGTAATCGCTGCCCCTGATTCATGATTGCGCTGCCCTTGTAGTCCCCCATGAAGCCGTTCGAGTTCGCTGACCGGTGTCGGGAATGTCTGTCGGGTTTCTCGTGAGGGTCGAAGTTGCGCGGCAGAGAGACGGAAACACGGCGGCGGGGACCAGAAAAGCTGAAATAGGACCAGATGCCGGGTCTTCGTTGGCTTCCGGGGACTTCAACGCCGCTGGACATGGGAGGGGAGAAAAGGGTCCACTGGTTTAAGGCGAGGGCATGGAGCTGGACTGCATTCCAAAGTTAGTTTGGCGTCGTGTGGCAAAGGTGCAGGGAAAGGGCAGCGCACTTAGTACAGCGATGCCCTTGAAGTGCAAAGGTGAACTGGTGCGCTTTTGACGTTACACAATCGTGTCGCACCCGAATTCGTGTTCTTTGCTGAGTGATGTTGAGTCCCTGGATTTCTTGGCGAACAACTGCAGGTGTCCTTCTGATTGGCACGGAGCATTTCATGTCAGCTGCATATGGGACTCGAGGTGGAGATTGAACGATGGGAAGTACTTCATCTCTACCAGTTTATCTACAATTTCCTCATGCTACTGCAGCTTTGCCTTCGCCCTTTTCTCGCGCGCGACTCAGAATAATCACACGCGATTCAAAATCATGCCACACATCCGAACTACCCGTGGGCGCCGCCTTTCGCTGCTATTAGGCATACTTTCTCTTCGAAATCAGGCTTGCGCTCGGTCGTACTGCGCTCCGAGCGTATCCAGCAAAGTCCTGAACTTCGTAGCGACATTATGTACGCTGTACGAATCCAACTGCGCCCCTGCAGCTTCTGCAGTACCATGTTCTTGACGAGTCGGGGGACTCTGAGGAGATCGTATGCGGCGGCGCTCGTAAAGGTGACGAATTGATTTGCAGACCTTGCCAGGACCAAATTTTCATCCAAAAGACAATCCAGCCCTCTTCATCACGCTTTTAAACTCCTCAAGAGTTACCCCGCCAACCTCTCTGCTCTTGCCCTTGACGCCACCATTCGCTTCGAGAATCATATCCTTGAGAACATCATCGGGCACATCTTCTCTCAGTTCCTTCGCTACCCTCCTGAGGTGCGCTATGGTGATAGGTCCAGCACCGCCATGCGTGAAGAGCTTGTATGCCGTACTGACTTCTTCTGCATTGCTTTCGGCGTGATAATTATTGTCTTCGTCCTCCTCAGATCCATCTTCTTTGTTGTGCATGGCTATCGCTGCGTAGGAAAAGAGGGGAACGAACTCGACAAAGCCAGTGTCGAGAGGGTCGATCGTAGATAGGATGGAAGGTATTTCAGACTTATCGGGCGCAAGGTTGAGAGATCTATGCGTAAATGAGCAGTTGTTCTACAGGCCGAGCAAACAGATATGGCCTACATCAAGCACCGGCGCACATCGTCTCTGCGCAGCACACCCTCCTTCGAGTCCTCGTGATCTGGATGGTGCACTGAAAACAATGCGAAGGCTTCTCGGATCTCAGCCTCTTGATCTCCTCTCAAACCATTCTCTTTCGCGAGCTTCGAGGCGCGCTTAATGGGCGCACGAACTTTTCCCGGTGCTGCGCGCTTGGGCGGCTTCGAAGAGAAGATCAGTACAGAATAGCTTAAGTATGCGACCTTCCATACTTACCATGGCTTTGACGCGTGAAGTGAGCACTGCGCGATGCCGTGCAGGGAATACGTCAATGACGCGGAGGGATCGCTGGTGCTGGGGCCATCCGCTTACCTCACTAGCGCGGCACTTGTCTACTTCAAATTTCGGAATCTTCGTACCCAACCTCTTCAACCATCACGCGTCCCAATCCTTTGTGAGCACTTTACCTCGCATCTCCCATGTGCATACATTTTCTTCTTCTACGATGATCATATCGTATCTCTTCTGCCTCCGGAGGCACCTCCTTACCCTTAACGTTCACCTTTCGATGCCCTAAACGTGTCTTTTCTAACCTACACCGACTCGATCGACACGCCCGACTCTATCACCACAATTCGCTTCTCAACAGACTGAACGACATCATTCACCGTCGATCGCTCCAGGCCCTTCGTTTAGCATCACACATTCTGCATCACAATTACGCGTCTAGGACGCAGACCTTTGAATTATAGCTTACCACCCTTCTGAGGCGTTGACGTCTTTTTTCGGCGAAGCCCTATCCGCCGGCTTGGCCTCCGGATTGGATGGTTCGGACCCACACTTTCAATCGGTCTGACCACGGACAAAGGGCCTCATTGGAGGTACCGGTCACATATTGGCAGAAACGACTACAAGGCCTTGAGCCTCAATACATCAATCGGGAGACGTCCCGTTACAATCAGCATCCTGAAACAGGTCTGACATTGCAAAACAAAAGTCGAGCTTCGAGCTCGCAGACGACAGGCGAACCACGACTTGCAAGAAAATACCAGCATTTCTTTTGTAGCCTAAGGCTCACTGCAGCGGGCGTGCGGCTACCGATATTGCATCAGTGCAGCAACACACCCGCCGAGCCCATGGTGATACGTGCTGGACAAGATGAGCAGTCGGAGGAAGGCCAGTACTACAATCGGTCGAGAGACCACGACCAAGGAGTTCAGACGAGCCATGAAAGCCCACCGAGCGAAACACGATGTGGCCGCTGCGGAGGAGAGCAAATGAATGCCTGACTCAGAGCCTCTTTGAGAGGCCACCTGTATAATGGGGGTTCAACTCCGACTTACAGCACATACAAACGTGTAGGACGAACGCAGAAGACGCCGACGAAGACACCACACGTCCCGCTCGAGCCGGTGGGCACGGCAAGGAGTCGACTCCCATACAAGGTTTCGGCCATCGAAAACTGGACCGCTTACCAATGATACCCTATGTTCAAATCCGCCATCAAGCGGTAACAATATCTACGCTGCTGAAAAGCTTCTTTCGCTGAACCACGCAGACCTTTTGGGCAGGGGCATTCCCCCGAAGTCGGGAGGGGAGTCAGGAGAGGTCAAACCTCTTGCGAGAGCAAGAGCTTTTGGCAGGTCTCGGAATCCGATCTCGACGAAAGAAGCCTACCGATATTGGGCCGCCTTCGAGCGACTCTGACAGACTGCAAGGTCCCAGGCACTTTTTGCTTCAAGGCACCTGCTATCTGCCGTCGACTTTACAGCCTTAACAATGCCTGCATCTCATCGTCTCGGATGCTCTAGCCTCGTTGTTTTAAGTGCCCTGGTAGAAACACTGCCGACGCAAGATCTCATCAATTTTGTTTGATGGCGATCTTTCACGCGATGCTCAAAGGACTGAACCTGGCAGAAGCATGTCCGAAACTGATGAGTGTAATAGCCTTTGGAGGCTCGCGAGTCGATGCTTTTGGTGTTCTATTTATGCTCTTCGCCCGCGCTTGCTGGGGTAGACGACACCTCGCAGTTGAAACATGGTGATCGTCCTAGCAAGTTGTGTGGCACAAGATTAGATTCGCATCCGATCGTATTGATCGTTGCGATGGTCACTTCAGGGATTGACCACCCCTGGAGACGCTGGGAGCTCGTACCCGGCAGAAGAGGGAGACACTGATGCGACAGATGGGTTTTATCCCGGTTGCTCGATTGGAGCTTGACGTCGGCATCGTTGTTGATCTCTTCGACGAACCGTGGCAATGGCGCAGTCTTCCTTAGTCATGCCGTCACGGTTGGCTAGGCGATTCGCACTTCATCCAACGCCTCTCAAGAGCTTGCTGTAGCCTCAATTGTAAGCGCTCAAGCAAAGTCCAGCTTCTTCATGAAGCGGTTCATGGACATGGGACAGGTAGTGACCACCCTGTGTGCGGCAACACGTCGTTAGTTCGACAACCGGTCATGCTCGATGAGCGATTGCGGGTTCTGGGGGCTTCTGTAGCTTGAAGACCAAGAGGGGTTCGGGGGATTGATCAAGTGTCCGTTGTGGGGTTCGAGGGTTTTCCTTTCGTCGCTTGTGTCTTAATACTGTCGTTCTGAGAGCATTAAGACCTAAGTGCGAGAGATACGTTGACTTTGGTCATCGTTCCGCTTCCAATTAAGCTAGAGCTCGTCGTCACGTTATTCATCCACGTTGAACGAGTGTGGACAGGGAAGCAAGATTGAACCAGTCATCGCCCGCTACCTCTGGGTGGTGATGCCTTTGTTCGCTCGAATCGTCATGCCGATTGGTTGGCTTGGGGACGAGCGGGCAGAGGGAACATACTTTTGTACAGATGCCCTCTCGATGTTGGCCCATTAATCTCTGTGATTTCTTGCTGGCCCACTCGATTTGTTGCTTCAGTCTCTACATTCAGTAATCCAATACACACATTTCGGCGCTCCAATGTTCTTCGGCTTTGTGGTGATGCTTTTGCAAATCGTGTTTCTCTCGGCCGAAACCTTCTCACCCTTTGCTTATGTGTGTAGGGTTTCGTCCACACTTCTCTCTTCAAGCGTTCACAATACACTAGTGCATGCTCAACAAACTTTGACTTCCCCGCGTAAACATGCGTTCATGCCCGATAAAACCACGACCGAGCTCGTGAACCAACGTGTTGCCACAGCCCAAGTGCTCGGTTCAACGCTTGACTGCAGCTCCTGATCCTTCAGCTTCGATCTAGAGCACTCAAACCGCAGCGGCACCAGGCCGCGCGATCAAGCCTATGTAGTCGACTCATGTTTTAATCCAGCGGATGTGAGACCGTCTCCTTGAAGCTGCAAGATAGAAATGAGTTTGTTGACGGTATTCAGTGGAGACGGCACGTAAATTGTTCGACCCCAGGTATACAGAATTGAAATTTGAACGTTTGATAATCATTTGTTATTTGGTCGTTATATCATATCTCCGCGTAGTAAAACTTGTCACCGCCAATATATAGGCCACCCCTGCGTATCCTCCACCGTCAAATCGCCCATCTCCGCCAGTCCACCCGACAATCGCATCTTGGGAACCTGGCTATCTCGCGTTTCGGGCCTCATGACAGGCGGTGCGGGAAGTGCTGGCGTTGATTCTCTTGATCTTGACGGACTTTGACTGCTTGTCGCGCTGTGTCTTGGGCTCAACGTTCCAGCTGCTTCCACGATCACTACCTCGGTTTGTCTCGGGCTTGTTGGTTCGTGCTGCCTCGATAAGGATGTGTTCACGCCCCATTCGGGTATCTTTTGGCATTCCGAAGGCGACATTAGCTCAGTCACGGTCGTCGCGGAGCTACCCAGCCTCGATGTCCGTAGCGGTGGCAGAAGGGCTCCATGATCGCTAATGGCCCAGCTACCTCGTCGACTGCGCGGCCATTGCGAGAGATTCAGGTTGCTTGAGAAATGGCGTATACGTGCTGGCGCGGCGGTGACTACGAGGGAATTCAAGAATGGTAGATTGGCGAAGATGATGCAGAGTGTGGATTCGGAAGTGTACCAGTATAGGTAATCTGGTGAATGGGGGTTTCTGAGAATGGATTCTCGGGATAAGATGCTGATGATTAGCACGAGCGTGCTTAGGATGAGAAGGATGGCGAGCAGGAGGCGGCGCGGTGTTGGTATGAACGGAACTGGAACTATCATGATGAGAATTGTGTTTGGTATGTCGAATGAAAGTGTTAGAGCTGTGTGGGCGTGGAAGAAAGTGCATTGAGAATTGCTCGATGATATGTCCCAGTATGCTTCGGTTGGCTGACACCATGTCATGAGAGAGATCTGTACAATGAGGAATGAAATGGCGCAGAAGAGAGCGCTGCATCTCAATGACCATCGTTTGGCTCGACTCGTCTCTGTAGGACTGAAGCAAGTTAGTCATTGTGTTATGCAGGACTTATTATGTGAGCTCGTACAATATTCGCCAATACAGCACTAGCAAGCACGCCTTGACCAGCCATATCGTAATGATTTGCATCTCTTCGAGCATGTAACGAAACTTGCGCTCATTTGCAGATTGACCGCTGTCAATCTGGTTTGCAAGGACGATTGACGCAGTGTATGGCATCAATACTAGAATTGATAGCCAATCGTCCGCTTGTAGCTTCTTAAAGCTGCCGAGTGTCATTCGGCGAAATATGCTATGGCGAGTCAGTACAGCTCAAAGAGATCGGTGAACCGTAGACCCACAATCTTGAAAAGATGAGAGATATGGAGACTGTGTAGAGTGTCCACGATTGGATCGCAAGTGTCGTAATTTGGTTCGTCATGTCGTGAAAGTTGTGCGATGATGCAGCGAATTTAATGCAGTAGATGCTTGAATGCTTGAATGCTTGAGAAAAAATGAGCAGGATAATGTACAACAGGAGAGGGCAATAGTGGTTGCAGAATTTGAGAAAGAGATCGCGTGCTTGGAGAGTGAAAAGATGAAGTTGATGATCGCCGAACACGTTTTTCGTATCACCTCAGATGTAGATCCACACGTTGCCAAGCCATGTCTCAGACACAAGGAGAAAAAGCAGTCTTCGATAAGCGTGGGCAATGCCCAAAGCAGGGTGACCATGGCCCAAAAGCGTACAGTGTCGATCATCTACTGCGTGGGCATGCTGTAGCTTTGTGACATCCACCCCACGACTTCCTTCCGTCCCGCTGTAGTGGTAAGCCCCAGTGCAGATCTAGCAGGGAAAACTCTCTCTGTGGCCTCCCGTAAAGCTCCACGAACCCAGTGACAGTGGTGGATGTGCGGGACGCAGGAGATGTGCGCTATTGACGCATGGGGATTTGGATTTGGAAAGTGGCAGTCCAGACCCTGAAGTGTTTGAGCCGAGGTTCGAGACCATAACAACTCCCATACCCCATCACATCGCCGCTATCAGGACAATCACGCCCAAGATGGAGTGATTGGTTGCTGGCCAGGCACGGTGCCTGGTGTTCCTGATCCTGATCGGCGGGACGAAGCGAAGCGAACCCGAATGATCGTCGCTAATCGTCTTAGCATGGGCCTCCAGGAACACTGTCCTTTTTTCCCGCCGCCGTCCTACTTCGCGCGGTTTATGGTGACTTTTGCTGATGCTATTTAGACGCGTCCGCACAACGTTGAGCGGGGTAAGTATGTTGGCTGATTTTACGATAGCTGAGAAGAGCTGGACTGAGAGGACGATGTGGGCCTGGGTCGTCGCTACCGCAATGTGCGAAAAAAGAAACAATGCGTCGCAATGCTTTGCGAAGCACGAGCAAAAGGCAGCGAATTGCGACATGAGTCACGCTCAATTTCTATTTCAATTTCTCCGAGCTGCCCCAGCATAGCGGACGACCCATACAAGCCTTGCCGAAGCGTGGTGGCGGCTCAGCCGTTCGCTTGTCACACGGGGCATATGGCAATCCAATGAAGCCTCCCGCGGCCGAGAGACAGAGCATCTCCCTTGCTAACAATGTCTTCGCACGCAGGAAGTCCGCAGCATCGCGTTATCATGCCGAGGGGCCGACGCGGCTTCAAGGTTGCTGCGGCAGATCGATTGCGATATTCATATCCCATCTGACGTGGGACATATCTTGAGAACATGGCGCGGCGATGGCTCTATGGGACTTACAGAATCACCAAACTCCGTTCCGAAACTCTTTCTATCGTGTTGCAGATATGAGGGGAACGTGTCGATGTTGATGTGAGATCGAGGTTGCGGGACCCGAGTCATGTGCTAGCGCGATTGCCTCTCTGCGCGACCAACGTGTCAGCTTCGCGAACGTTCTACGTCACCCATGCTGCCTGCGACATCCACGCCGCGGCGTATGTCCGCCGTTATATGTCCATCATAGTTCCCACGCCATTCCGTCAGACTGCCTTCCAGGCCAAGCGTAAACAGTATATTTGACGATCTCTGTCGTGGAGTTGACCATCTCTTGCCAGTCGACTGTGTACCTACAATATTCAAAATGGATGTACAACTGTATGTTTACGACCTTTCCCAAGTAAGTGGCTGTATACAACAGAGTCAACGCAGGCTGATGTATGCAGGGTCTTGCTCGTAGCATGTCTCGTCAATTTCTCGGAACGCAGATAGACGCCGTATACCACACTTCGATTGTCATAGACGAGATCGAATACTATTTCGGACAAGGTGTCCAGACATGTCGCGCGGGCGCCACACATCATGGACGACCAATGGAAACGATCAAGCTTGGAAGAACAGATCTTCCTATCGAGGTCATCCTCGAGTATCTGGAGTCGCTGAAGGAAGTGTACACGCCTGAGTCGTACGACCTCTTCATGCACAATTGCAACAATTTCTCCAATGACTTCTCCATGTTCCTGGTCGGAAAGGGCATACCAGAGCATATTGCCTCGTTACCGCAGACGGTTCTCGATACACCATTCGGGCAGATGCTACGGCCGCAGATCGATGCAGCTATGCGACCGATAACGCAAGCGCCCACGCCGCAGGCCGCTGCACCACTACGACCACAAACGACAAGTGGGAACATGCAAAACGGTACTGCGCGAGGCGCTCCTTCAACAGGTGTCGAGGGCGCACTGGCAGCAGCAATGGGCAGGGTCAACAACGTGACAGCGATACGAGACGTAGATCGTCTCCTCGATTTGGCGAAAGACCGCTGCGCCATCATCTTCTTCACAAGCTCTACTTGCGGGCCTTGCAAGCTAGTATATCAGCCATATGACGACCTTGCGGCCGAAGCAGGTTCCAAATGCGTCTTCATCAAGATTGACTTTAGCCACGCCGATCGTACCATCAATATTCGATACCCTAATGTTCGGGCTACACCCACGTTCATCACATATGTTCATGGGGAGAAGCGGGATGAATGGAGTGGAGCCGACCCGAGGCAATTGCGGAGCAATGTGGAAATGTTGCTACATGCTGCATTTCCGACTCATGCGCACCTCGAAAAGAGCACGCCTATGTTGTTGAAGCAGAGCCAACGACCTATCTCCTTCCCGAAAGTTCCACCGATAGACAAGGTTGTCGCAAAGATGGGCACCGCTGGCAAAGATCCAGCTGTCTCGTCAATTGTATCGTTCATTGATGCTCGGGAGCGCTTTGGTGCTATGGAAGCTCCATTGACGAAGCTGCCACAATTCGCCGAATTTCTGAAGAAGAGCACATCTACTCTTCCACCAGAACTATTGTTCACAGCCCTTGACTTACTCAGGATCACGCTTACGGACGTGCGTGTAGCGGGATTCTTTGCAGAGGAACACAAGGGCGCGACCGGAACACCAGCTACCGTGCACCACCTCCTCAATCATGTCGAAGGCCTAGGTGCATCCGCGCCATATCCGCTACGGCTCACGACTCTGCATCTAGCATGCAATTTGTTCACCTCGCCGCTTTTCATACCGCACCTGCTCTCTCCTCCGTTGTCATCTACGTTGATCTCCATTCTCACAAATGCTCTACTAGACGAGAGATACCCTGCACTCAAAGCGTCAGCGCTCAGTCTCGCTATGAACATCGCATCTTCAAACCACAAGACTCGAATGAAGCAGCATAGTGCCAACACGGCGCATACTCTACCGGGCGAAAAGGAGCTTCCAGATTCCGAGCAAGTAGAGCTACTTGCATCGCTGCTGGAGACGCTGGGCTTGGAAGAGCAATGGAGCGATAACAAGAAGATGGCGCTAATAGCTACAGGGTGGATAGTATATGGTGCAGACTTGGACGGAGAGGTTCACGATTTGTGGAAAGTGATGGATGCTGCAGGCACAGTGGCAAGAATACACGCTAAAGCCGCGGAAGACCGTTTGATGCTCAAAGAGATCAAGGGCTTGCTGGACATGTGAAGCTGCTAGGCGCGTCTGAAATGCATCTGTCCCCGTGGCTTTCACAATGTGTAATCATCGGTGAGCCAGCTCTGCAGAGGTGGCCATATGTGCCCGGGGTGGGCGAGTGAGAGGACGCCAGAATCTTACTTGTTAGCAATACACCTCACCCGAATTGGGCGACTATACCTCCCAATGTCGCAAGGCTGAAGTCCATCCACACGCACGACCTTCCAATCAACAAGGCTGAACTGCGAATGGCAATTCAAGGCCTCTCGCACTCTCCCCTCTGCTTTGTCAAGCTTCGTCTGCAGTAACTCGCTTACTTCGCTCCAAGCTTGGCTTATCTCCTTACATCGGACTTCTCTTGGGATGGAAGCCCTCTCTGTGTCAAGTCACAATGGGCGCGATTGGCGACCGGTGGTGACGGGATATACTTGATACAGAAGTGAAATTTGACCTACCGACTGTGTGACTGTAGATGTTCGGGTGCTGATTGATGTAGAAGTCTGTGTAATCGTACGACTAAGGGTCTGTGTTTGGGTCTGTGTCGTTGTCTGAGTCGACGCAGGCGGGATTGAGGTGCTCGTGATCGTAAAAATAATTGTTTGAAAATAAGTGACTGCTGGCGGGACGGAAGTTGTCGTAATGGTCTGAGTGCGATATTCAGTCTCCACTTCGGTCGCAGTCAGCGCTCCAGACTGGCAGCTCGATGTGATAGTCAATGTCGATGTTATAGCGTATGCCGGAAAAGCGCAACCTATATCGTAGTACCAGTAGGGTTGAGTGCTGTCCTCGATGAAATTGCCATCCCTAGTGAGGCCGTCAGACGTTGAATCAAGTGGAACTTGTGGTATTTTGGAGAACAATACTCACAAGCCATTGTCGAAGAACTCGCAGTACTGCGATGGTCCGTCTGACCAATATGAGTACCGAAAACTCTTACACTTCGCTGCGTCTTGTTTGCAATACGCAGCACACAAAGCGAACGTCGTCGGGCCTTTGTAGAAGAAGTTTCCCATGTAGTAGGATATCTTAATATCATTGTGTATGCCAACTTTGCCGCAAATGTTGGCAGCATCCGTGCCGAGCACACAAGCGAATATCAGGTAGATGTTGTACAGGAGCATAATGGCGATGAGAAGACGTTGACACACTCTTGAAAACAAGTAGACCGAGGATGCCAGCCAAATGTCTGCGCAGCACTGATGAGCCCTCCCATTTGGTTCTTGATGCCGCGCAAACCATTCCTGAGGATCCGGGTACTGAATCCGACCAAACCATGTGCTAGTCAGCTCTTCGGACCGAGAGAAGCTTTTGTGTTCGAGGGCGCGTCAAACTGAGGAATGCTTCGAGGAATGCAAGATCGTGGTGTTTGTGGGAGCAGGTTTTGAAACCAATCAAAACGCTCAATCATAGTCCTGGCTTTCTTCAGTCTCTTGTGTTGCAATGTTATGCTGTGTGGCGATCATGTGAGGATCGCTGACCTCGTCCAAGTCATGGTGCAACCCATTCGACTCTAGCCCTCGGCCACCTGATCCAAGCAATATGTTCCCTATCCAGCGTGTGAAAGATACCGCTCATAACGTGATGGGTCCAACCCTTCAGGTACCAGAATCTTTCCATCTCATGCATGAGAACCACGAAGTGTGCGTAGATGATCAGCGCAGTGGGGTCGCGCCCTTGTAGTCTGTCAAGGAAGAGATCTGGCATTCTGTAGAGCCATACAAATGAGACATGTAGCTCTCCGTTAACGCCGTCGTATCGACTCGCATAACATTCCGTCAAATCGTCCACAGCGCACACATTAACGTCGCCTCCAGAAGGCTCAATTACAGCTAGAACGTGGTCCCGGAGATCACTGAGCTGCTCCTCGTACCCATCTGGTTTCATCATTGGTGGCAGTGATCGACCTTTGGTTCTCAAGTCCGGCGCATACGTTTTGGTGAAGTTTTGTCGTGCAAGGCTGTTGAGTGTAGTCCAGACCCCACAGAACATTACTAGCCAGTCGGATCTTCCATGATCTCCAAAGGCAAGGTACTCTCCTGGCTGAGGTCCTTTCGCCCAATTGACGAAGCAGATAAGTTGCGCTGACGAGAGTACGGCGTCGCAATTATCGGAAGTAATGTTAGCCATTTCAGGTATTACTCTTAAAAGTGCCCTCTTATAGATGGTTTGCAGTCGCGGCATACGTCTCGGCGCGTTTCGGCCGGCAGCGAGACAATTGAAGCGCTGTTGGTGCAAACATGAGGTGTACAACATGTTGATGACTCAACGCTACATCGTCCATCAAGGCCTGCCAGCGTCTTCCGCCTGATGACCATGCGGATGGAGATTGGCAGGTCGTAGTTGCCCAATGTTATGTGACCTCAATCTCTCATAGGCGAAGCTCTTCAGGCTTTGATGAGACTCTGATCTCCGGGATGTCTGCAGCCTGCGCAGTTGTGTCACGTGTGGTGTAGTCGCATTGCACATTGCGCCTTTAACAATTCGCACACTGCGGCTTGCCTTCGTCGCACTATCATGCTAGATTAGTACAGCCAAGCGAAAGTTACATGTGTGAAGAATACTTTAATGTAGACTGTCTATTTTCAAGGGTGCAGGAAGATTCTGGCATATATCGATACTACCTAGGTATGGACAGTCTATCCTCACTGCCTCATAATCATTGGGAGACACCCTCGAGGAGCGCTTGAGAACAGCTAGGGTGAAAGGAGAGCACGACAAGTAGATACGCACCTTTATACGGCGTGTCTTACAGTTCTCGCAACCGGCGCAGAATTTTCGATGGGACTTTCTCGTTATCTTGGATGAGGTAACATCGCCGGGCGCCTCTTGAGAGGTTGGCGTATTTTCAGATATTGGGGATTCTTGCTACATGTCAAGATGGCGAGCGCAGCATGCAACGCCTTGTTGTAGATTTGGAGGCTTCGGCGTGCGTGATGGCTTACCTAGCGACAGGAGCGCGTTCGAAGAGGTAGCGCGCAATGCTAGCCTCGGCAGCGGAACTTGTTGAGTTAGCGCATGCCCTGTGTCACCTGCTCCGTCGTAATGAAAGTGCTGCCATCGCAAGCATTTCCTAAAACCGCTATGCCCTACGGGCGCATAGATCAGGTAAGTGTACGCTACCACTATCCTCGAGAGGCGATCGTAACAATTGCTAGGGGCAAACCACCCGAGAACTGAACCTTCTTGTCCTCTCGCGTAAATACGCCCAAATGTTCTGAACAAAGACGTATGGTGCTGAACACCCTCAAAGGGGTCCATACAGCATCCCAAGATACGCAGTCAACTTCGAGGGCTGATAGGCCAAATGATCAGATTTCTTGGCTCGGCTGCAAGTCCATTCAAGTGTTCCCTCACCCAGTCGGTCCACCAGAGCCACGACATATTTGTTGTCCACGATTTTGCAATGGACGACGAGCCTATGGCCGCATAACACGGATTGCGGACTAGTCCTCTGCTTCCTAAGCAGATTCCGTCATACTGCTCGTTCTCTGGCTCACAAATTTTGCGGCGCAACAGTGCTCGTATTTCCTTGTTTCCTCGCGTATTCTATTCTGACGTTGTGTCGGATGGATGGCGCTAAACCTCGCGACCAATGTAAATGAGAGAAGATGGCTAGCCATGACACAAGTCGATGCAAATTTGGAGCAGTCGGACCTTGCATGACGCTTAAGTGGCTGCTGCATGTGTGTATATCAGTACGTTGGCCTCGATCTTTTCGCTCTCCTAGATCCCAAAGCAGCTCATATCTTCCAAGCCTCTCAACCACCACAACAAGACAAACATGAGCACAGTCCCTCCCAAGCCCAGCGAAGATGTCGTACATATGTCAACAGGCTATACTCGCCCTGGAATGCCCCCGCCTCCGTACTTCAAGACACATTTCGTGAATCCGAACTCTTTCAAAGCCGCCATCAATACCAAACTCGACAATCCGGTCGTGTCGCTATTCAGACTCAGCCTTCGCCTACTTCAATTCGCCTTCGTACTTGCTTCAGGCATATCCTACGCTGTCGAGCTCGCTCATGACAACGTCACTGGCCACTCCAGCTTCATATATGCTCAGGTGGTACTCGGCTTCACTATGATCACTCTTATCACAGACAGCGTAACTATACGTTGCTACCGCTTCACTCGGTTGGTGGGATGGATACTCGTGATCCCGTGATTCGTATGCTTCGCCGTCTTCTACGAGGCATACCTTAACGGTACAATCGAGCCGGAGTTCCGCGGCGCGGATGTGGGCCGCATGCAACGGGCTGTGTGGTGCGACCTTGTCAACGCGCTCTTGTGGTTCGGTAGCGCGTCCTTCTCGTCAGCCATGTGCTGCACTGGAGCCAAAGCTGCTATCAAGAACAAGCTGCAGAGAAAAAGGCAAAAGAAGGATGAGAAAGGAACTATGTTGCGTAGGATCGAGGATATGGAGACCGGAGTTGTTGGCACAGAAATAACGCAGGGCGATGCCCTTCATCAGCGAACTCGGAATCTCTGAGTATGGCCATTGATTAACACTCTCGTCCATGCGAAAGGCAAAGGCATGGCGTATGATCAACTGGTCGGGGTGCATGTGATATCGATCGATATAATGCGAACACAGCTTTAGCAGATACCTATGTCCAGTGTCATAGTGAAGGGTGTTTGGCAGTGACGAAGCGATATCGAGCAGGTCAGCACGGCACGTGCACGACCCTGTTCCAAGGTTGCAGGTGGCAAGCGGCCCCTCTACGCGCCGAGCCCCACACCTGCCGCTCAACTTCCACAACACTCCAATACACCATAATCTCCAGGCCTTGTTCACTTCTGTTGTCAGCAACACATGGTGCAAGGTGGTTTCACATATTGCATCTGCTTATGCGCTTGCCGCCTACACGCTGTCGTACCAGCTCACGAATATGCTCTTTGAAGATACATTCACCCAACCTGAGCTATGAAGCTACTGCAACTACCAAAATTTCCCAATCGAGAAAATGGTGTACCGAGGCAAGCCATCCGCTGCTTGCGGGGAGTGTAGGAAACGTCGAAGCAGAGTAAGTCCCGCATTGCACTCCTTTTTGTTACATGTCAATCAGTCGGAATCCTCATCAGTCGATACTCATACCGCGTGCTACGTTGTCCATTTGTTCAGTCTTTGAGGATTGCGCTTTCGCTCACGAAAGCAACATAGTGCGACCAGGCTATCCCCGCATGCACACAGTGCGTCAAGGCGGGCCGCTTATGTCCGGGTTATCGCAATACCGTCGATCTCATGTTCCATGACGAGAGCAAACAAATTGCTCTGAAGAACAGCAGTCGGATATCTCATAACAATGGCAACCATGGAGAAGGAGGCGTTTCCCGCGAGCAAGCGCTGATTCAACTCGCAGCAGCGGTACCTGTCAAGCTGACTGATTTCGTTCTGTACCAGCCGCTCGAAGATCTGGGCGTTAATTTCTTCATCACAACATATGTCTGTGACGATCCGGCGGTGTCTCAGCTCTACTATCTTCCGAATTTTTATGCGAGGATCGGGTACACCCACGCGGGCCTGCAACAGAGCTTAAATGCTGCAGGGTTAGCTGGGTATGCTAAGACTACGCGACATAAAGATGTTTCGGTTGCTGCAACCAAGAGCTATATTGCTGCCATCAAGGACATCAACAGCGCATTGTCGGACGCTAAGACTGCTGTTGAAGATTCTACGCTTCTATCTATCATCATGGCCGCTATGTTCGAGATTTTGATTACGCCCCGCTTGGGAGGTATGCAGAATTGCTCAAAACATCTCGATGGCGCTGTTGCTGTTGCTTTACTGAAGTTGAAGCACGGCGACGAGACCGAGGTCACCCAAAACCTCCTTACAACACTAGTGCAGTCGGTAAGCTTCGATTAGCAAGCCTTGCTAGACGTGACTGACTTACAGACAATTATAAACAGTTGGGTTTCCCGTGTGCCGTTGCCCTATAACTTCGACAAATTGAACCAAAGTCTGCGCAAGACGAGAAGCTCAAGGTCCATTCATAGCCGATTCTTGGATATGGTGCTCGAGTACGTACATGGAAAAGCAAAGAAATGTGTACAATTGAAGCTGACGATATCCGCCCTCCTCCAGCCTTGTGCAATTTCGGGAAGCTCTTCAAAATAATATTCTACAGCATCCGTTGGAAATAATCAAGCAGGCCCTTGCCATCGATAGCAGACTCGTCGGTTTTGCAAAAGCTATGCCGCAGCAAGCCCGTTTCAAAGGTTGTCAAGCCGCGTCACAAGAAACAGATCAACTTGCATACAGAGGTTATTTTCATAGTGAGTCGTCCCTGGGATGTTTGGCGAGCCAACTTCGCGTTCTCTGAATTGTGCTCGCTAACCGAGTCTTGCAGTATATCCCCAGCGTTTCACCGCACACTTATGGAACAACATCAGATCATCGCGTATTCGACTACATCAGGTCATACTACACCAGTGCCGTATCTTGCGATCGTTGTCATTATCGAAAGAATATGAGATTCTGAGAACGCAGCTATCAGATTCGGAAGCATGCATAAAGGAGCAGGCATTGGAGATTGCGGCAACTGTACCTCAACTGGCTGGCTACATAGAGCAACTGGAGCCTCACTTAAGAGCCTCGGGCTATACCCTGCCAGTACAGCTTTCGGGTTACAGATCTCCGAAATTGGACCCGGGTGAGATTCCACACGCAAAGTCGATCGCCTCTACAGCCATCGAATACAGCTCACATCTCGAGTACGATCCAGACCCAATGCCATTACATACTGGGTTTACCGTATCCGGATCGCCGCGGAGACCAAGTTGGATGTCGCCATTCTATGCTGAATGCAATGACGGACAAGCTGAATCGGGTCAATCAACGCCAACAGGACAATTTCTCAACAACCACTCGCCGCACCCAGGCACGTAGAATCCTGTCATGAATCATACTTCTATCTCAATTTACTAATGAGGACAAACAGCTAGTCTATACCACCTGCTTTTCCAGCTTTATGGCCTAAGATCAATTCCCATACTGCCTGATTCGATGAAGATATGGTTGAATGGACGCATTGTGTGGTTGGAGCTACACTCCAACCCAGATGATCTAGCGCGGCTGCAAGATATGGTGAACAAGGAGCCTGGGGACGGTTTCCCTATAGATGAGGCACGGTATGTTCAGCGGCTTGTCTCTATTTTGGCAACTACATAGCAACCGAAGGTGTTTACCTCACGTTGGTGGACGGGTTGAAACGCAACCGCTCACGGCTCATAGAACCCCATCGGTGGATCTTTCATATTTCATGGGAAACAACCAATCTTTGCTTGGTCCGCATAGTCTGATCCATTTGCGCCCTTCGCAATATGGTAACGCTCGCGTCCGAAAAGTGGAATTGGTGCTACCCAGGCATTCGAAGCCTTGATCCTTCAGACTTAACCGAACAAATCGAACGGTGTCTCAACTGGACGGTTCACTATTGAGATACCGAGATCGATGGAAACGAAGTATAACGTGAGATGATGTCTCGCAAATTTTGGCGAATCACAACTGCTGACCACGAAGGGACGAAAGTCTCTGAGCCTGAACATAGCCCTACAAGATATTTGATTCAGAGAAGGCCTCGAATGGTCTGCGTTCAGATCAATGGGCGATTTGTTAGCTCACACTGGAAGCGATGCTTACAACGCCTTTTGAGACGATCATTCGCAGATCGAAGGGTACAATCGTATCAAGCCTCGTTCAGTATTGCCGATGCGAGATGCCAGGTATGCACCCCAGGCCGATACCTCAACGTGCAGACCGTCCAGCGAAACGTTGTACGAATTGAGAAGACGCAAAGCGAAGTTGAAGAAGTACGAGCTCTGATGTTTATTAGTACGTCTCGCTAAGCTACCACACCAATCCTATCAAGATCCGGCGCATAAGCCCTTCCAACTCCCGAGATCGTGATCGTATTCGTGCCCGTAGTACTGAATCCTGACAACTCGACCGCATAGTCCTTGCTCACATCTCTGTCCCAATTGTAACCGCTGAGTGCGAAGCTGACTGTCTTTGCTGCACCACCATTGACACTGATAGCAGCAATACGCTCATTCGTACCGCCGCCCAAGTAGCCTACCTCGCCATTGATGTAATCAAAACGCACAATTTGTGTCGCTTGCGAAGTGCGAATATTGGAGATAGTTACGCGGCCACCATTCGAGCCTCCAAGGTACCCCACTTTCGTTGAGGAAGAGCAGCCGGAGCAGGATTGGGTATTTGCACCTGAAGAGAGTGAGCCGGTCGAAGCAGAGATGTAGTTGTAGGTCGGCTTGGCAGCCGTTGAGCGCTGAATGTTGGAAAGACGAAGGGCCTGCGAACCATGAGCATTGACCTGCTTCGAGAGAGAAGACCCAGTCGTTGTTTGACCAGTCCAGAGGTCCTTGATGGAGGCTGAAGATATTCCAAGGGACGAGAGCTGAACATTAAGTGTGCGACCCGCATTGCTCAGATCCACAACGAGAACTGCGACATCGCCGTTCGCGAGATCCCCAGCCCAGAGATCGCGGTCTCCAGTCCAGCGCTGGACCAGCGAGATTGGCTTGACGGCCGAGTCCTGATTGATCGCAATCAGGTCTTTGTTTTGCAGCACAGCAACCAAGTCATTTGACAAAGTCGACACGTCAGTCGAAATCATCAGTGCAGACTTCAGCATCGCCCAGGCAGCAAAATGCGTGGCTTGCTCGTCAGAAGTCATATCCGAATTACCGACTTCAAGCAGGTCGGCGTCTGCGATGAAGCCAGGTCCGATCAGACCAGACTTTGCCACGTGAACAGCCTGGTTATAGATGCGAAAGACATTGCTCCATCCTGAAGCGATATCGTCAGATAGTCGGAACGATGTCGAGATGCCTTTCGCCCACTGGGCCGGGCCTTGTAGACCGCTGGAACTGGAATAAGGAGTTCCCTAGACGTTGGTGTACGAAGTCAGCGTATGTCTCACATACATTTCGTACATCGAGGTTTGCTTACCCATTGGCAGATGAGCATTCCGGGTATGCCTACTTTCTTGAGCTCGTTCCACATTGTTCCCATGCGAGTCGGAAAGTCAGTCCGAGGATCCTTAGGGGCGTTTTGGTTGGCTGCTGGACCATCAGCGTAGCAGTTGTCATCTATGAAACGGTCAGCTTGACCATAGAATTAGCTAGAGATGGCTGAAACGGACATTTGACGTATTCAGTATTCAGACTTTTGAAGAACGCTGCATCTGCAGCCTCATGTCCTAATGAGCCTAGTACAGGACTTGGTAATTGAGGATCGCACATGCGAACACCGGCATCCGAATACATGGTCCATTTCATACCCTTCGACCTTGCAAGATCGCTCAAAGGTTTTAGTCCATTTGGGAAAGCGTTCGTATCGATTTTGAGAGCACCGGTTGTGGAATTGCGTAGTCCGTCCCGAGATGCCCATCCGCAATCGATCTGGAAGAACTTGTAGCCCGCCGCGACGAAAGCGCGGCTAGCCAAAGCATTGATCTGTGTGGTGATCTTGTCGTTGTTTGGACTACATGAGAGCTGGTTGTAGGAGTTCCATCCCATTATCGGTGTTGACTGGAGGTTTTGAGCAGCCACATGCCCAGCACTGGCAAGGGCAAGAAGAGCAGGGGAAGTCCAGACCATGATTGAGCGCCGCAGATGTCAAGAATTGATACAAACTGATAATGCTCGACTAGCTTTGGCACGCTGCCTTACGCCCTATATATCGATGTCCATGAACCTACTACGCGGAGATGAGATCAACTCCTGACCATTTGTTTGCGAAGCGTCGTATTTGCCCTGTCGTGTCCATCTCCAGTCGGGTCAGCTTCCTAAAGCGAGCTGTATCCGCCGTAGATCTACGCGGGAATTTATTGAGGTTGCACGCGGTGGTTATAGAACGACGCTATCGTGTCCCTAGTCGAAACAGATGAGGTGAGATGTCCGTACCGGTACGGTGCGGGGCCCCATGGAGACACCCCGCAAAACGGGCAGGTGTGCTGGCCTGACAGGGCTTCCTCACCACCACACAAACCTTAGAGACCGTCAGTAGGACCGAGGCAAATTCGATCTAGAGTGGCGGAAAATCTTTTGAATTCGAAGGGCTAAACTAAGCTGCTCGTGACCAGTGTTCCGGCGGGCTTCACACAGACATTAGCCGCTCCAATGGGGAACCACTGACAAACTTTGGCTGGCGACAGCACGTGTGTTCGATGCATACAACCGCCAGCATGCGTCTCGACTGACATATCAGTGGATGTTTTTACGAAAAATTATATTTCTGATACTTCTCGAACTCAACACCGCGAGCGCGGCGAAGCACGTCTTTCGTGCACAGGTAAATTCGCGAACCCGGGCCTGCAGCTTCGTTGATCAACCCGAGCAAACATATCCCCAGTAACGGACGCGACCCCGCACACTCGGACCTTCCCGCTACCAGCATGACTTCGCAGCGGAAAGTCTGTACAATCGAGGCAGAGTTGCTAGCACGCGCGGGAACCATGGACATAAGCGTTGACGCTTAGCATGTCAAAACCTTCATGCAAGGAATCCTCAAAACTGAGTACTAAATATTGTTTGTAGCTGTAGCTCTATTAATCTTCTGCTAGTATACACGTACTTCCCAATGTTTCCGAGGTCAAGTGGTATCATGTCGTGGTATGCGCCTCGCTATGCTTTTAAAACGTCAACACTGCAAAAAAGAAATCGCTGCCAGACGATATGTGATCCCTCGTCACTCTTCACCACTGATTCCGGGGTCCAGGTCGTCGACATCAATATCACCCTCTGCATCCACATCCTCGCCAGTCGCGTGGGACTCGTCGTCCACATCCTCCATGTGCTGATCTTGGTCAGGCATGTTCGAACCATTCTCCACTGTCGTGAGTATCTCATCTGGGGGTGTTGTCGCTTGATCATCCGCGGGTGTTCGTTCGTCTGGCTGCGAACAATGCGCTGGCGTACTGTTTAGAGTCTCGAAAGCCGTGGGTTGGTCGCCATCAGGCAGGGGCTGTGGTGCCGCTTCGAGCATTGCTTGCTGAATGATTCGATACTGTGCTCTCGAATTCTGGTAGATCTCGTGGCTCATCGCACCACCTTCAGCCTGTGGTGCAATGTCGTTTTGTCTTGGGGCTCTCACGTTGGCACCAGCACGTTGCGAACCACGTGCTTGCATATTGGAATATCGTAGGTTGTACTTCTCGCGCCACAGTTGCTTCGTGGTTGACTTGGTTCGGCGTTTGACATGTTGTCCAAACCAGTCATCATCAGTATCGAGTAACCTGTCCCCAAACGACGCCCAGAAATTGCAGGTGACTTGATATCCGCCGCCCATCGCCTTCGAGATGGCACCGACAGACTCCAGCCAGTTCAGGACAAGCTGAACCTCGAATATCTCCGTCGCATGCTCGGCATAATGAGCATGGATGTCAGTCACCGTAGCTCCGGGCTGGACGAACAAAGGCTGCAATACCAGGTTCAGAATACGATACCACCATGGCCATGTGGCGGTATGACCATGAATGCTGCTCCAGATGGGCAGGATCGCCTCTGGGTCGTCTTTGCCAGGAAGTGGAGGATCCGGGAGTGATGGCCAATCAGTGGCAGGAGACGACAGAGGCTGTAAGGGATTGCCAAACTGGTATTCGGACGTCGGCACAGCATACACGTCCCAGAACATACGATTCCTGTCGATAGCTCGATGGATGTAGTCACCTTCACAGAAACCCCATTTGGACAGCCTTGGCAGCGGTGCGCCAAAGTCGTTGTCGACCGGCGGAAGGCGAGGCACTAATTTGACCTTGCCATCGGACACCAAGGATGTGATTGCCATGATGGCACCGTCTTCCTCGCAACGAGAGATACTATAGAAGCGCATCTCGGGATTGTCATCGGCGAACGCGGAGTCCAATTCTTTCTTGATCGTTGTTGCGACCATGAAATCTTTCAGCTCGAATGGACGCTTGTACGACTTGGCGAAATTCTTGGTGAACGTGTAATTCCTACCCGGGAGCTGCCGCTTGATCTTTCGCATCTTGAGGTGCTCTTTTTGGACATAGTCAGCCACAACGCGCGTGAGAATATCTTCTCCTAGCACCTTCAGCTTTGCGTGCGCCTCGGTGGAATCGTAATGATCCTGTGGGGTGGCGATATTCGCACGAATCCAGGAGCGAGCCTTTACTGCCTTGATCTCACTTGGGCGTGGCTGAGCCGAAGGGTGATAGAGGGGCGCAACGAATGAAGTATGTAGCTGCAGCTGTGTCCGCACAGTGTCCGCTACCTTCTTGCCATACCAATGAACTCTGTCTAGCGTGGCATACGCTGACTCATCGACGGTAAGTTGTTCAATCGCTTCCCGATGCAATGGGAGAGGTATGTTTGGATACGCGCAAGTACGTAGAGTCCATCGGATGAGGCCGGCCCAGTCGTAAACGTCCGGATCCAAGATTGAAGGTAGTTTGCCAGCCTCGTACGCGGCGAGCATGTTTGACACGTAAGTATCAACCAGTTCACTAACCTGTGCAGCCATATGAGACTGCATCCAAGTCCAGAGCTTCTTGGTTCTGGGTAAATCGAACAATTTATCTTGAGCAAAGACCTTCTCAACTATGCCCCATTCCACGCGATCGCCTTCTCCTGACATTAAAGAGGCGAGGACCAAAGTGTAGAACAGCTTCTTGAACTCGTCAGCATAGTCAAGCGCAGTCGCATAGTTCCGCTCCTTGCGCAGCTTATTTGATTGTTTCTTCTTCTTCTCTGCCCATGGTCGGCCATGCCCTGGTCTCTGCTGTTGCTTTGGGTCTGTGTAGATAGGGTCGTTGGGATCTCCAGTCAACCCAGTCAATCGCTCGAGCAGAGTAGGTGGCGGGAGTTTCTTGCCAAGTTGACGCTTCGACGACACTCTCGTCCTCTTGGTTTGCTTGACCTTAGGTCGCAGTTCCACTTCATCGTCATCGTCATCGTCGTCATCCTCAGATGAGGTAGCATCGCTGTCTTCGACTGAGCTGTACACGAATTCTTCGTCCAATACTTCGTCGCGAGTCGTACAGCTGGTGCGGCTATTTTTTCTCGACGTCAGATCAGCTGCAACGTCGATTCTGACACGTTTCTTGGGTTTCTTGGGTTCGCTGGATTTATCTGCTTGAGATGCCGTAGATACCTGTAGTGGTGGCATGATGATGTTGAAGCGCGTTGAGAATGTCCCGGATGTAGGCTCGAAGCGAATGATAGGGTGTGTGAAAGAGACGCTGCCGGTGTCTAGCATTACCGTGCTAAGCTGGCAGTTGGCCTCTTCATCAGGCTCGGACTCAAGTTCTCCATCCTCGTCAATTTGATCGTGTGGCGATGGCTCATCGTCGTCTGAGCCATACTCCACAATCTCACTAAGCAGAGGCCGGACAGAGATCAGAGGCACTTCCTCGGAAGAGGTAGACCCTGACGGAGAGGGTTCTCGAAGATCGGTTGCTTCTGCAAACTCCTCCAGTGGTTTAAGTACAAGTGATTGTACCGCCGCTCTACGATATCGTTTGTTCTTGTCGTTCAAACTGGCAAGTCGTGCACGCCTGGCACGGGGTACCACCTGACTGGATGCTTGCGTGCCCCGCGTTCGTCTTGTGGATGCCACTTGCTCGACTTGCTCGTTCTGCTTCCTTGCAGCTTCCTTTTCGCGCTTCTTCTGAGCAATCTTTTCTTGACGACGCCTCGCTTTGTTTTCTTCGATTGAGATGCCGAGGTTCTCGAGCGTGAGGGTATCAACCTTAGGCGCAATGGGTACTGGTACGTAGAGAGTCTCCATCTCGAAGAACTCCCGGATTTCTTCCGGGAAAAACTGACGGGACTTGTCCAAGGCATGATTCGCCATGTTATGCGCCAGTTTCCTCACTTTGGGATCATCTGGAGCCATATCTGCTTTGGCGACCATGTTCCGTGGTCGCGCTCCCAACGCATTCCTGGCCTTAATAAGGAACGTCATGCGCTTGAGACCGAATACGGGGTTTGAGATCATGTTCTTGAGGGTGTCGAAGACCGTCGAGCTTTCTGGCTTCTTCATGTTTGTGTGCCCGTGTCGCTGATCCCAGAGGGCGCTGAAAGGTCTCCAGATCTCGCCGTGTAAAGGATACACGCCACCGCAACGATCGATGATCTCTAGGATGATCTCTCGTCGAAATCTTACACCACTTCCTGTAATGCCGGGACCGGAGCTTCTGACAGTCGGCTTCTTCGGCTTGACAGTGCTTCCACAGTTGGCTATTGTACCGACCACTCCTTGTGACAACGATACAGTGTCATCCACTATGTCAATAGCATCACCATTTGCTGGTGCTGATTGTCTTAGGCTGAAGTTGCCGGCTGTGTCTTCAAGCCGTACAGGTGAGATGCGGAGGGATCCAGGCCCATAAGGACTCTGGTAGCCAAGAGCAACACGATCTGATGCGACAGAGGCGTTACTTCCTGCAACGGCACGTAATGGCGAGGCTCTGTTGTTGCTTCCCATCGCCTTCCGAAAGTTGCGCAGCTGGTGAGATGGTGAAGCACTGCTATCAAGTTGTGCTGTAGTGTTGGAAACGAGACTACCTATCGGTCGAGTGTTCGACTGGGTAGGAGATGGGACTGTTGCGACACTTATGGTCTCAGTGACACGAGTGGCAGCTGCTGCAAGCTGTGGGAACTCCCGGCGCTTGTCCTGCTCTTGTAGAACATCGATTTGACCAATGGGTAGACCGAGATAAGGCAATATTAGAGACCTCTCTTCAACCAAGGAAGGCATTTCGCTCGCAGAAGCTTGTGGAGTGGCTCCCACAACAGTCTCGCTCTTCAGCCCTAGTCCAGCTGACCTGAGTGCGCCTATTGACGTGATCTGAAAGAGATTATCTTCCTCGATGGACGTATCGTTGAACCACGGTAGTTCAGCCAGGCGTGCCGATTTAAACATGATAATAAATGCATTCCGTGGCCGACCGCGACCTGTCTTACACTTCGCAGATGGATATATGTATAAGCCGGGTGAGTAGCGTTCTATATCGCTAACGGTGACTTCATTCTCGGCGCTCTTGGCTTGCTTAGCGGGGAGAGGGGATATGATATCTGACACCACGGGTTGTAACGGTTGATATGGAGTTGGTGTGTGTTGATGCGAACTGCTCACAGTAGCCGTGTCAGTGTGTTCGATTGAGCCACCTATCAATGTACCGGATGGTAAAGCATTTGACGCATCGCCCTGAGGAGACTGATCGCAATGGACCGATGCAGCTGACTCTTCGACTGCCTTCTCTCGTAAGATATCCTCGTGGGTACGCTGGCGCTTCGAGATTGGGGTCGAGATATCGCTGCTAGCAGCTTTACGTTTCGTTGCGATCATCGCTGGTGACAGCGATCGAACATCGTGCTCTGGGAGGGGGTTTTCGGGAGTAGTCGTCTGCTCGACCTCACTTGTAGAGCGTGACAAGGCTTCATCGCCAGAAGGTGTCGGACCTAATCCACTGGTCCTTGCCTTACGAGCAGCCTCCTTTGCGGCTTCGGCTTTCAGAAACTCTCGGTACGCGTCGACGGCGGGAGACTTCTCCAAAGGAATTTCATCGTCTTGTTCTTTGCGCAGAGCATCCACGAAGTGCTGATGCAGTCTGCCATGATCTTTCAAGCCCAGGGCGATGCGCTGTTGCTTAGTGAGTATAGGTGCATCCTTCTTTGCCGACTTCCTTTTGCCTTTGGCCACGAGTTTGGGCAAGCCACGTTTCTCTCGTATCTCGTTCTCTTTGTCGAGACCTAAACGACCTTTGACAGGAAGGCCGAGTTCAGCACGTTCTTCTTTAGTCATGAGCGGAGCACGATTGGCTACAACTGGTTTCTCCACGATCGTTTCTGGCAAAGAAGTAGGATCGCCGCTTTCGCGTCGATGCGCCAGGATCTGCTGTGCGGCGCGCTTGCTCAGACGACCTGTTGGCTTCAGCCCCAGTGCAATCCTCTCTTCTGGAGTTAACGTCAAGCCCGATCCCTTCTTCTTGGCCTTCTCGGTCTTGTTTGGCTTCTTGAGCTGCGGCGCCATCTTTTGCAAATTATCGGGCCCGGCTTCTCCCTTGAAGACTGCGACATGCTTAGGCCTCTGCTGTCCCTTGACCTTAGAAAGATGCGCCTCTAACTTACGGTATCCTATTTCTTCCGCTAGAGCAATGTCCCATCGAGGTCCATATTTGCGCGGACCAACGATGGCGGACCGTACGTCTGATAGCGAAGCTGTGCCATTGAAGCGAATGAAATCTTTCTGGTTGAGGGGAGAGAACCCCCACGCATCCAACGCAGGGTTGGCCTTTGTGTGCGGTTCGAGCTGTCCCGCTCCAGCATCGGTCTTCGTTGCTGGTTTGCACACGCCTGCCCAAAGGGCCTCGCCTGCCTCAACAGCCTGTGCGAAGTGTTTGTAGGTACGATACACGTAATGAATGAACCGCTTTTCTGCAGTGTTTCGCGTGTCGCGAATGATGGCAAGGTGTCGAATGTGTGGTGGCTGCATCCGCTCCCAATCGTCAGTGAGGCGTGTTAGTTGCGACTCCATCGGGCGCCTCCAGAAAGGTCCAACTACTCGATCACGCAACACGATTGCGTCCCAACCAACTGCTCTACCAAGTACGGTGAAGTCGTAGATGGTGTTGGCGAGTAAGCGATCAGGTGTCCACTGCGGGGGTATGCGAAAGTCTGCGTCGAGATCATTGGCTCCTTCGTTATTGGTACCATCATCCAGCATGTCGATTTCAAGATCTCTCATGAGAGTGTCGCCATCGCCATCATCGTGAAGAAGCTCATCGCTAGTGTCTGCAATGGCGGCCTGGCGCCTGAAGCCCAGATTTTCGAGATCCTCAGGTTGAGGCTCGCGCTGTATCTGGATACAAATAACCCATGAGTCCTCTGTGTTATTCTTCCGCACACGGAAGCGTTTGATGAACCCGGTTTGATCGAGACGAATAATACAACCTTGCACGGCTCTTTTATTCCAAGTCCGAATTGGCACACCCTAGGGATCGTTAGCAGTGTCACTCGTGTACAAAACGAGAGCTTACGAGTCTTTTCCGTATCTCACGTGTGGGCACAACTCCGGCATCCTTCAACTTGCTATAAAGCAGGGGTATGAAGCCCGAGGCCACGAATTTCCCTTCTTGGAACACGTCTTCCACCGCACCAGACGCAGTGAAGTGATTTTGGTTGACGAACTTCGAATGAACGCAGATACTGGTGCGTGCTTTGCCCGCTTGAACAGGGTTCTTAACGATGTATCCCTTCCGAGCTAGTTCGTCTGTACGATGAGGGACTGATCGCTTGTCTTGCCCACTGAACTGAGTAAGCTCTGGTTGGGTTATACCTTTCGCCCCGCTGGCGGCTATAAGAGATAGAAGCGCAAACTCCATTGACGGTACTTTCTTGAGGTCCATGCTGTGCCCTGTCAATGCCTGCCAAATTCGGTTTTGGCTCGCATATAGGCGGGGTGCTGTGATAGTCGAAGCCGGCTCATCGAAGACAGCCGCATGCATTTCTACATCTTCAACCTGCTGACGTGTATGACGTTGAGAGCTGGATTGGCTGGTGGTGCCGATTTGTCCTTGACTCACATTCTGAAAGCGCACCAACGATGTTGCTGGCATTGCTGGATGGGCGAGTTCTGAGGAATGTCTCGAGCGCGGTCCCTCGGTCAATAATCGCTGGCGCAGAGGTTCACACAGGCCGAGCAGATTTCCATGAGGTTGGATTGTGCGAGGGGCCTGCAAAGATGAAATGATGTTGGCTGGAACGATAGAGCCCGAGCTGCTCACACCAGCCACTCTCGGCTCTGCCGCCTCGAAATCGGAAAGCGAGTATTGACATGTCTGACCGCTGTGAATGATGCGGATGTCAGAGTGCGTTGCGACCCATGTCCATAACTTCTCGTAAAACGTGCGATCGAGACCGCCTAACGGTAGCCGAGGTCTGAGCCTACTGCCTGAGTTCGCAACATTATCGTTCTGGTAGAAGGCATGTATGAAGCGTTGAAAGTCTTTGCTACCAGCTCCTGGAAACAAAGTTAGTCATTAGCTTGAAAAATGGCCAAGCAAGGTGCAAGTGCGATTCGAACCGGCGACAAAAACATGAAAAACGGTAGGCTCGACAGCAAGTTCACTGCGTATCGACAGCAGAGAAATACACTGCAAAATCACTTGTATTGTCGAGAAAACAAAGTAATCGCGAGACCTGGGAGAATTGAACTGGGGGCCAGCGGGAGACAACTGCAGGCTGTGCTTACCTTGATTGCCACACAGAGCGACCTCTGACAGCAGATGCTCGATCAGCTCGTCGAGCCCAGTCGCCATTGTTATGCCGCCCGTCCCCTTGCCGCTACCGACACGAACGTAAAAGAGAGCGCACTGAATATCGCATAGCAGATATGGCGCCACGGAGGATCGAACAAGCGCAGCCAGGTGGTCGGTTGTATTGGTTGAGAGTTTGGCGGGGTTTTTCCGTGCAGCTCGCAAAAAGCTGGTGGGGTTTCGCGGTGCCGCGCTACGAGATTTAGCTTGGGGCTAAAGCGCCAAGCCTTTGCATCAGTTTGAAGGTAGCCGTGGAGTATCGATACCATTGCCCTGCCATTCGCTTGGCATCAAACTGATCTGTGGCTCGCAGTAGCTGTTGAACGATTGATGCTTGTTGTGGACATACTGATAGTACCCGTACTTCTTTAATCCTTACATCTGGCCGTACACGAAAATGGTTCGATATTCAGGACGATAGCACCCCAGCCATGGCATTCAAATCTCCTTTCGCTGCATCGGCCGTGAAAGCTGGTCATGGATGTATCACTCTAGAGATTCTGCCTCCGGACAAACCTGTCCTCCGCACGGTCTCGTATCAGTATCCGCTCAAGCTGGTCGCACCTGATCCGCTACCTCCACCTTCCCTAGACTCAAACGTGGACGCGCCGCGCCTTATACATACGGTTTTCTTGCTCACCTACGGCGGTGGCATCGTCGCTGGTGATACCATTGATCTGGATGTTCACCTAGACTCCAGGACACGGCTTGTTCTCTTAACACAAGGATCGACGAAAATCTTCAAGACACCAGATCCATCGCTGGTCTCCAAACAGCACATGAATGCACATCTGAAGCACGGTGCGGCTTTGATTTATTTGCCAGATCCTGTTCAACCATTCGCACACACAGCTTTTGCCCAATCACAAACATACAATTTAGAGCGGGAACAAGGGAGCTTGTGTGTTTGCGATTGGGTCACAAGTGGACGCTCTGCACGAGGAGAAAATTGGGACATTCATGAATACAGAAGCCGAAATGAGGTTTGGACGTGCGATGGTGTCGGAAAGAAAAGGCTCCTGCTCAGAGATAATCTGATCTTGGACAAAAATGGACGCACCGACATGGCGCTCTCTTCGCGCATGGACAGCTATTCTGTCTTTGGAACTCTGATCATTCGAGGCCCTACATTTTCGTCACTGGCACAGTTCTTCATAGACGCGTTCGAGGCCCTGCCGCGTATCGGCGGCAGAAATTGGGGCGATGCGGTGCAGCCAGACCTGACGCCTAGAGAACAGCGGCGGCACGACCGGCAGCAGCGCGAGAAAGTAGATGGGCTGATCTGGAGTGCGGCAAATGTACGAGGCTTCGTTCTGGTCAAGTTTGCGAGCAAGGACGTTGAGGGCTCAAGGCACTGGCTTGGAGACATGATCAAGGAAGAAGGGTCAGTGCTGCGTGCTTTCGGGGAGCGGGCGATACTGTGCTTAAAATAGATTGTTGACGAGCGACCTCAAGTTGCCCATGCACAATAGAAGCGTAGACACTTTTACTTCTCTTGGTTCGACAGCTTGCGACACGGCGTGGTTGGTAGCACATGGGGTGACTATATCTCGGCATAAAAGCGACCCACACGTGGGACGCCTGCTCTCGAGGGGCCGTGCGCCTGACGTTGTGAGTTCGCACTACCTGTACCATACCACACTTTTGCGAACACGACTACATGCACGACCTGCAACGCGCTCAATAGTCTCGTCGTCATTATGAGCGGCAGGCTCGCTGCGACACGCCTTGCCACGCTTGCGCGTCGCACTCCTCTGCACACGCCACGACTCTACACGACAAACACACTCCCCGCGGGCGGTCTGCTGCGAAATGAAGCCGGTCTTCGTCTGATAAAGCGCCGACCATGGCCACTGGGTAGCTACGCCCTCCACAACGTACCCGCTACACGATCAATTTCCTTTGCGAGGGTAGTTCCGAAGCTTGTGACAAAATTCGCGACGGCGGGTGCTGCTGCTGGCGGAGCCGTCATTGCTGGCGTATCTTACATCCAGTATCAAGCAGGACGTATGTACAGCCAGAACGCAAGCTCGGGAGGTACTGACAGACTTCAGAGGCTGGTACGTTCGCGCTCGACCTCTTCCATCGAACGAAGGACAGCGCAACGGAACTTGCTGGGGGCACCCTCGGCACCGTGAACGGCGTCTTTGATCAGCTGGGCAAGGGTTGGAATCAGACGAAAGAAGACTTGGAAAAGGTAGAACTGCCCGAATTCTTGCAGCGTCTACTAGCGAAAGATGAATCGGGCGGCTCAAGAGGCAGCAACGGCGGTGGTCGTGGTTCTGAAGAGCCCAAGCAGAGTGGTGCTGGCACTGCCGCAGCAGGTGCGACGACAGCAGCCGCATTTGGTTATGCCGAGGAGGATGGAGAAGACAAGCACGAGGCAGAGAAGATTGCGCGAGACGAGCAGATGATGATGCTCACTAAGAAGATGATCGAGATACGAGGACTACTACAGACTGTCGGCCAGTCGGACACACTCACTTTGCCGTCTATTGTCGTCATCGGATCGCAATCATCTGGCAAGAGTTCGGTCCTCGAAGCCATCGTCGGACACGAGTTCCTACCGAAAGGGCACAACATGGTAACTCGCCGGCCAATCGAGCTCACGTTAGTCAACACAACGGATGCACACGCAGAGTATGGCGAGTTTCCCGCACTAGGTCTAGGAAAAGTCACGGACTTCAACCAAATACAGAAAACCTTGACCGATCTCAACTTGGCCGTGCCCGCTTCAGACTGTGTCTCGGACGACCCTATCCAGCTACGGATATATTCGCCCAACGTGCCGGATCTGCAGTTGATCGATTTGCCAGGATATATACAGGTAGTTGGACGAGATCAGCCACCAGAGCTCAAAGAGAAAATATCGGCTCTATGTGAGAGATACATACGGGCACCGAATGTCATTCTCGCAATCTCAGCGGCTGATGTCGATCTCGCAAACAGCACGGCACTGCGAGCGTCACGAAAGGTCGATCCACGGGGCGAGCGCACCATCGGTGTCATCACAAAGATGGATCTTGTGGACGCTGAGCGAGGGGCCAGCCTGCTATCCGACAAGAAATATGCCTTGCGCCTCGGTTACGTAGGAGTCGTATGCCGCGTCCCTTCGAATGCTGGTGGTAACAAGCTGTTCTCTCGCGGGAACGGTAATATAACCAGCGCCATCACCAAAAACGAAGCCGCGTATTTCGGCGGCCATCCTGAGTTCTCCGCGGAGTCCCGCCTCGACGTTGGCACCAAAAATCTCAAGAAGAAGCTTATGCACGTGCTCGAACAGACCATGGCAGGCAGTCTGAAGACAACAAGCGAGGCCATTCAACGCGAGCTTGCCGAAGCTACGTATGAGTTCAAAGTACAATACAACGAGCGCCCCCTTAGTGCGGAATCGTATCTTGCGGAGTCTTTGGACTCTTTCAAGCACTCTTTCCGCGGCTTTTCGGAGCAATTCGGACGTCAGCAAGTTCGCGAATTACTGAAAGACGAGCTTGATCAACAGGTCCTGAACCTGCTCGCTCAGCGATACTGGAATCGCCCGTTCGATGATCTCAGAGTCCCATTTCCGGAAACCGATCCGCTTAGCAGTTTAGCCAAGGCAGATGTGGAAGGCGAAGACGAAATCTGGAAGATCAAACTCGACAGTTCGAGTGCTGCTTTGACCAAGCTTGGCGTTGGACGTTTGGCCACAAGTGTGGTCGCCAATGCCTTGCAAACCCACATCGACCGCCTCATCTCGAATTCTCGATTTGCTGCCCATCCTTTCGCTCGACAAGCCATCACTGAGGCGTCTACTTCGATTCTCAAAGACCTTTCTTACGACATTTCCGATGAACTAGAGATCTGTATAAAGCCGTACAAGTATCGCATCGAGGTAGAAGACAACGAGTGGGCAAATGGACGCGAGAATGTCACAACCGTTCTGAAGAACGAACTGAAAGTTTGCGAGTCCGCCGTCAAGCATCTTGAAGATCAAATGGGTGGACGCAAGAGAGTGAGAGACGTCATGTCTTTCATAGATCGCGTAAGAAGCGGCCAAGTGGTCTTGGAAGGTGATGGAGTGGGTGGTGCAGGTGGCTTCAGTTCGGCCTTGTTGGCGAAAGGTATGAACACCACTCCATTATGTGAGATACTATGCTAACAGTGCACGAGGCCGTGAAGCAGTCTTCCTTCGCGACCGAGTGGACGTCTTGAAACTCCGACTTTTTGCTGTGAAGAGTAAGCAGTGCGCCAGCAGGAAGAACAAATATCACTGCCCAGAAGTCTTCCTGGATGCCGTCGCAGACAAGCTCACAACAACTGCCGATCTATTCCTGGACGCGGAATTGCTGTCGAAGTTCTATTACATTGTAAGACACTGTCAACCTGATATACCCACCTTAGAAATGCTAACGTATCCTGCTAGTTCCCTCGTGAACTCGATGCTCGCCTGGGCCGCGGCCTTACCCAAGACGAGATTGATCGCTTTGCCAAGGAAGATCCAAAAATCAAACGTCACCTTGACGTCGTGCGCCGGAAGGAGCTACTCGAGCATGTGCTGAAGGAGATGGAAGGGCTGCGGCAGCTTGAGCAACGGGAGAAGCGTATGATGTCGCGACGCGAAGAGCGGGCGTTGCGAGAAAAGAAAGGAGGCCGCAAGGAAGGATGGAGCCTCTTTTGATTGGCTACATGGACACGATGGATACGCTCTCCACGATGTTAGGCATAGAATGTATGGCGCACGGCGTTTGTGGCATGTTGCGATACCAGGCAAGGCATGATCCTTGGATAGATACTTCGCTTCTCCATCATTGTACATGTATTAACATAGTTTACTGCGGCCACTCGTTTCACCTTTAAAAATGGTGCAAGTATCGAAGCATCATTTGATGCTAGCTGTTCTGTTCAAGTCCCAGCCGTAGTGGCTGTTTGTATTCGCGGATGCGAGTTCTCTGTGAAAGTGTGACACTGGAAGATCCGACGAATCCGGGAGCTTCGACGTCGATGTCGTAGTTTGTTGGCACGTGCGCGACGCACGACCAAATCACGAACATGGAAGCTACGACGCGTCTCCCATCGCCGTCACCCCTCACCAAAACACATCAATCGCAATTGTCGCGCCACCCTTCTCCTCCACGTCACGACCTGCAGCAACACATCGCGCACAATCATCATGAGCACGGCGGTTTTGACCTCCGAGGTCAGCGACGCTGCGACCTCTACAGCGCGCCGTCGGAGTGGACGCGTCTCCAAGAAACCAGCAAAGTTCGCACTAGCCACGAGCCCGGCAGGCAGCACGAAGCGAAAGCGCGGCGATAACGATGACAGCGGCGTCGAGACAGACGAGCCGACAGACGAAGAGCCCGAAAGTAGCGACGGCGAGCCTGATGAAGAGGAAGTCCGGGAACGCCAGCGCAAGAGGAAGGGCAAAGGCCCCGCGAAGAAGACTGCGCCAAAGCGACCCAGGACGAATGGCGCGACTGTCAGTCTGGCAATGCGGCCGGCGACGGGCGCGTCCAAGCTTGCGAAACGACCGCGCAAAGCCGCAATACGCAAGAGTGCAATGTCAGCGGATGAGCCAGAAGGCCTCTACGGTATGTAGTCAAAGCACCTGCAAGAGCTTGCATACTGACCTTCACTAGCCGATGTTTTCGCACGTGGAGACCGGCTTGGGGACGTTGCAGCCCGATGGGTGGCGCGGTTCAACGAGCATGAGGCGAGAGCTGTTGCTGAAGTGATAAATCTGGTGCTACGTGCTGCAGGTTGCGACATTCGAATAGACGAGGACGATATAGCCGACCCTGATAACGCACCGAGTCGAGTGGCAGAGATACAAGAAGAGTTCCAGACGGTAATCTCCTTCGGCCTAGATACACGTTGCGCATACTGACACATGGCAGCACGAAGTCACAGATTACCCACTCATCGCAAAGGCCAAGGACGGTGGCGGTCAAGCTTTCCGGAATGCACTCCATGGCTTCTTCGTTGCCCTGGTTCAGACGGTGGCTCAATCTGGTCTCCTCTACGAAAATCAAGACCTCCTCGAGAACATCTCTGTATGGCTAGGAGCCATGTCCTCCACCGGCAACCGACCGTTTCGCCATACCAGCACAGTAGCGTCCCTCGCAATCACTACAGCGCTTGCATCTGTTGCAAGCGACCTGGTGGAGAATGCTGCGAAGAGGCAGCGCCAAAGCGAAGCCGAGTCCAAGAAGTCGCGGGTGAACAAAGCGCGCGTGTCTGCAGCAGACAAGGAAGCCGACGAATATGCTCAAAAGCTGCATATCATCGACAGTGCTTTGGGGGATTGGTTTAGCGTCGTCTACGTGCACCGGTATCGCGACATCGATCCAAGAATTCGAGTTGACTGCGTGATTGCGCTAGCCGACTGGATTATCATGTATCCTGATCGCTTCTTTGACGGCACACATCTGCGCTACCTAGGATGGGTTCTATCCGATAGCCATGCTCCAACCCGAGTTGAAGTGCTACATCAACTTGCGCGACTCTTCCGTGATAAGGACAAGCTCGCCGGCCTCAAGACCTTTACGGAGCGCTTCCGCCCACGGATTGTCGAGATCGCTACGCACGACGCCGAGGACCATGTTCGTGCTACAGCAGTCGACCTCCTGGACGTATTACGAGAGGCCGGGTTTCTGGAGCCCGATGACATTGATTCCGTTGGTAAACTCATCTTCGACTCTCACACAAAGGTTCGCAAGGCCGTTGTTGGCTTCTTCGCTGAGAATGTCAGCGCAGCATACGAGGCTATAGTAGAAGATATGGGCGGCGAAGATGCGCTCAACGAAGCATTGGCGCCATCAGATGAGGACGAGGAGGAATACCATAATCCGCGTCTGGAGTGGCTCAAGCTGAAATGTTTAGTTGAGCAACTACTGGCTTACGAAGATGGCTCGCTTCTACCCTCCCAGAATCAGGGAATTGCACCTTCGGGAGCTGAAATTGGCTTGAAAGAAGCCGGCGTTGAATCGCGATTTTCCTTAGCAGCGCAGGCCTTGTACGATGCCATACCTGAGATCCAGTCATGGGAAGTATTGGCGGGCTATCTGCTATACGACCACTCTCAGCCCACGCGCAATGGGTCAAGCGACGATGCTGAGACAATGCTTCGGCAAAACTCGCAGCTGGAGGAAAGGCACGAAACAGTTCTTCTGGACATCCTGAACGCGGCAGTGCGGCTACGGCTCCAGCGTTTGGCTGAAGCGCAAAAAGACAAGAAGAAGACAAAGGTCCAGCGCGAGAGCGATAAGGAGGACCAGGCTGACATGGCCAGGCGACTGTCTCTTCTCGTCCCTCAGCTTCTGAAGAAATTCGGCGCTCTCCCGGAAGCAGCTGCGCTGTGTCTTCGACTTGAGCAGGAGCTCAATTTAGACGTATTCCAAGAATTGCGACAAAACGCAGCCCTCACCGCATTGTTGGACGACATCAACAAGCAGTTCCTGACCCATCACAACGAGGGCGTGCTCCGCGAAGCAATCAAGTCGATACTTCATGCCCAAGGGAATGAGGAGCTGAAGGAGACGGTCGCGCTCAAAGTCCAAGCACTCTGGGACGACATAATTAATACGTTCGATGCACTGCGGCGGGGGAAAGACTTCAGCATACGAGGCAATCTAGACCATAACATCTTGACAGGTGTCTCCAACGTAGTGTCCAAGATGGCGCAGTTGGGCAAAGCCTCCGATGCCTCCGTGTTGGACAAGATCTCAATACCAGCGAAGACAAAAGGCAAGGGCAAGAAGACAACACTGGATACTCCGCCTATCGACTCCGTGCTAGAGATTCTGAATCGAGGTGTGCCTGAGGAGTCTCTTGATGCAGAGACCGAACAAGCAGAAGACGCTCTTGTTCGGCACAGCATGGCTCTCATGTTGGCTTACTTCGTGTGGAAGAACCGAGATTGTGCTGTCCATCTTGAGGAAGGCACGAGCATGCCTGACGACGAACTCACAGCAATCGTGGAGCGAAGAGACGCATGCGTCGACGCGCTCATGAAGATTATGGAGAGCCGCAAAGGCGCTGACGACGTACGACTAAACGCAGCGAACCTCTTACTGGAATTATACAACATGTTCCGTTCACTGAAAAACAGAAAGAACACTACTTCAAAGACTCCGAAGAAACCACAAAGCAGAAGCCAAAGCGACAACAACGATGATTGGGAGGCTCTTTGTCGCATCATTGATGGCAAGACGGCGAAGACCCTGCTGCACATCCTCACCGCATCGGAGAACCGACTGGCCAAGCTGTTGCACAAGAAGCTGGAAGAACCTGATGTGGATGATGACCCAATCGACCCTGATGATGAACCTGAGAGCGATGATGACGATGACGATGATGATGAGCAACTGCGCGACGATAAGCAACTTCGAACCATTATCGCGGAGCGATCGCTCCTCGGACTTGGGGCTCACCTCGTTCACGCTGTACATGTTGGTTCGTTCGATAATCAGGGACAAAGTGTTGTTCGCAAACGCCTAGAACACAACAAGCTTCGCCTGACACCGACCTGGAAAGAGATTGTGAATCATCTCGATGCAGTCAAACAGGCTCGCAAAGGTACCAAGGCCGATCTGAAAGCCCCTACGGAGATTTCCAAATCGACCAAGAGCAAGGACATTGTCATTGAGGATGACAGTGACGAAGAGGAAGGGCTACCCGGAGACGAGATCGAAGACGAGGAAATGGCTGATGGGCACGAAGAACCGGTGAACGGCGAAGAGAAGACCCGTGAGAATGGCGATGCTGATGCAGAAGACGAGAGCATCGTCGGAGACTGAGTGCGCGATGACGGAGTATGCACGTGTTTTTAGCAAGTTCACTTTCTGTGTACGATTAAAGGATCGCATATGGGACCGGCTCTACGACGGATGCACTGTGCATCATGGCAGAAGCACCTCGGTGTATAGGATGGGCGTTTCTTGAGCCTCTGGTCTACGCTGAACATGGTTTTATAGCATAGCCAACGGCTTTTCATTTCGAGCGACATGCCTCAAATACTTAGGAGTGTCATTGGAACATTCGGTCCTCCATATACGATTCTCCATCACAAAAGCTGTCGTGTGCTTGCAGCGCTAATTCCGACGACTAAGTCCGAGTTAACAGCTCACAAAATTCACGCAGTTGAGATGTAGCACGAGGGCCTCGGTAGGCGCCGCGGAAAAGTTCTGCAGTGCTTCGAGCCTGTTAATGACCTATTCAATCAATGAATGAAGGCTTGTGTTCTGCGAGTATTGGATCACATGTGAAGTGCTCGGGCTGTTATCGATATCGTTACAGCGTGCAGCTATCGCGCCCAAAGAAGCTTAAATCTAGCGCGTCATATCCAGCGCCATCACCGCGGCTTCGAGGGCCCCAGACTCAGCAGTCCCACGACCCCAATGTCCAGCACTCCGGGGGCTCTGAAACGAAAGCACTCGGGAAAGACGATCAAAGAGCTCTTCACCACCCAGTCCAAGCCCAATCTCGCGGCCGCAGCTCCGTTGTCGCCCACCAAGAAGCGCTCACGGCGACAGAGCTCCCCCATAGCTGCACCCGAGGTCGCCACGCCTCCGGCCACGACCGGCAACATGAGCACGGCGGAAATGTACCACTTCCCAAGCAAACGGGCAGACATTTCAGGCAATGCCGACGTGGTGGACATAAGCACGAGCCCCGACAATAGCCCGGCGAAGGCCAATGGACAGCGCAGCGGTATGCGCAGGGCTGCGCCGAACATGCATGCCAACGGCGGACCCAAGCGCCTGCTTGTCAAGAACTTCAAGCCCACGAGAAAGGTCGACCCGAAGGTGTTCCTCGATCAGACATGGCAGAAGATTGACAAGGCGCTGGACACCATATTCGCGCAAGGAGCCATTGATTTTAGCCTTGAGGAGCTGTACCGGGGCGTGGAGAATGTGTGCAGACAAGGGATGGCCAAGGATGTCAAGGAACGACTGGTGACCAAAAGCAAAGACTACGTTGGCGGCACTTTGAAGGCCAAGGTCAAGGAGAGCTTGGGAAGAAGAAATGTCGAGGTGCTGCAAGCGACACTACACGCCTGGGCTGTGTGGAATGAGCAGGTGGTATGTATCGCTTTGACCTTATCGGAACGTGTACCAATCCGCTGCAGAAATACCTCGACTGGATCTTCTGCTACCTTGACCGCGCCTACCTACTTCCCCGCCACGAATCTTTACGCGACATCTCCATAGAGCTCTTCAGCGCCAACGTATTCGCTCACTCAAAGCTAAATCCACGTATCGTTGATGGGGCATGCGATCTTGTAGCTGCGGATCGCACAGGAGGCGACCTAGACAGCGACATGTTCTCCAAGACGGTCAACATGTTCCACGACCTGCAAGTCTACACGAAGCACTTCGAGCCACGGCTGCTGGAGCTAAGTCAAGGTTACATTGCGGCATGGGCGGACGATGAAGCAGAAAAGCCTCTTCCCGAGTACGTGAAGAGCTCGAGGGCTCTCATGGACCGGGAGATGTCAAGAGTCGCAAAATTCGGGCTTCCCAACACAACGAAACGTGATCTGCTCACCTTGCTAGAGGATCATCTGATATCGAGAAAGGAGCAGAGACTAATCAATCAAGACGATCTAGCCGATCTGCTCGAAGCGCATGCAGTAGAAGATCTCGAACAGCTCTATACACTCTTAGAAAGGCGCAGACTTGGTGCAAGCTTGCGAGCCGGCTTTGTCAAATGGATCGAAGATGAAGGCACAGCCATTGTCTTCAATGAGAAGGAACAGGACAGTATGGTTGTACACCTCCTCACATTGAAGCGGCAGTCAGATGTGGTCTGGAAAGTGTCATTCCACCGAGACTCGGAACTGGGTCATGGTCTACGCGAGTCCTTCGAGCTGTTCATGAATAAGACGAAGAAAACCAACGCCAGCTGGGGTACAGATAATTCCAAGACTGGCGAGATGATCGCCAAGTATGTCGACATACTTCTGAGAGGCGGCGCGAAGGCTATTCCAGCATCTTTAAGTCGGAGGGCAGAACAGCCGGCAGTTGTCGAAGCAGAGGAAGAGAACGAGGAAGTTGTGTTCGACGAAGATACCGAGGTGAACAATCAGCTCGATCAGGTGCTTGATCTCTTCCGTTTTGTTCACGGGAAGGCAGTTTTCGAAGCATTCTACAAGAAGGACCTTGCTAGGCGTTTGCTCATGGGACGAAGTGCGAGTGCTGATGCTGAAAGGAGCATGTTGTCAAGACTGAAGACTGGTACGTGCGAACATCTGTAGGAGTTTGCTCAGACTGCTAACACTTCGCAGAGTGTGGTGCTGGTTTCACAGCGAATCTTGAGCAAATGTTCCGCGACATCGAGCTCTCACGTGAGGAGATGGCATCATACAAGAATATCTCGGAAGAGAGGAATGAGAAGCTTGCAGTCGATGTCAACGTCAGCATTCTTTCCGCATCGTCTTGGCCCACATACCCCACGGTCCCTGTCATCATTCCGCCGCAGATCAAGCAAGCCATCGACAAGTTTGAGGTGCACTACAAGGCGAAGCACTCGGGTCGCAAGCTCGAATTCAAGCACTCTCTCGCGCACTGCCAAGTCAAAGCAAAATTTCCCAAGGGCAACAAGGAGCTAGTGGTTTCTTCCTTTCAGTCAATAGTCCTTTTGCTTTTCAATGGTTTGAAGCAAGATGAGCACATTGACTACAATTACCTGAAGGAAGCCACTGGACTACGTAAGATTGAATAGCGGTCGGTCGATATACGCCTTGCTAACCTGTTGCAGCTCCTGCGGAACTGAACCGTACCCTCCAGTCTTTAGCATGCGCGAAAATACGCCCGCTGACCAAACACCCGAAATCACGCGACATTTCTCCGACCGACACATTCACGCTCAACACGCACTTCACCGACGCCAAATATAGGATCAAGATCAACACGGTGCAACTGAAAGAGACGCCCGCGGAGAACAAGGAGACGCACGAGCGTGTTGCTGCGGACCGTAATTATGAGACACAGGCAGCCATTGTCAGAATCCTCAAGGCGCGAAAGAGGATTAGCCACGCGGAGTTGGTTGCTGAGACAATCAAGGCAACACGAAGCAGGGGCACACTTGAAGTGAGCGGCATCAAGAAGAATATCGATAGGCTGATTGAGAAGGAGTTTTTGGAGCGCGAGGAGGACAATGCAGGGTGGTATGCCTACATTGCGTAGTTGTGCACCATGCAATGGTGCGATGCAGGCGCTGCAAATTACAAAGCTGGTAAGGGTTGCGGCTGGATGGCTAGCACAGTGGTTGAGCAGCGAAGCCAGAGCTTACCTTTACTCGGGTCTGTATGACCCATGTCATTGATCTCCGCAACGCCGTCTTTGCCGTCGAAACAAGCATCCTAAGCTTTCTACCTGTGTCGCTTCGGCGGTACTTGCTCGTGTGACAGGCCCTCGGCTGTTTTCCTGTTGGAGCGCGGTTCATTTGGCTATCCCTGCTGGTCCCACAGCAGTGGCTCAGAGGCGGCCCCCTGAGCTGATCTCCGCGAAGAATGCTGGAAATTGCCGCAAATTCGTGATCGTGTAGCTGGAAATAGTGTGGCTCATTGCGTAGCTCTCGCAAGTCTGTGGCTGGTTTGGGGAACGTGCATTAGAAGGAGTGCATGTGGCTCTCCCGGCTTTCCACTCGGTGTTTTCTCCGCAAAAGCTAGACATTGCTTAGTGTGCCGGAGAGCCGAGTACGATGCAGGCAGCAATTACAGTAGCAGACAGCATCGGGCCTTTTGGCCTATCTGCGCCCATCGCAAATCCTCTCCGATCACCAGCGACGTTTTGTCACGGTCGCCCACGGAGTGGTAGACTAGACAGCCAATCACAGGCGTGGATGCATCGACGTGCTACCAGAAACGGACATCGGCCGTGCGCATGGTCGAGAGCGTGGTCTTATGGCCCGTCAAGACCCAAGAAGATCAACAATCTGCCCGCTTGCGACAATGGCAGCAAAAAGTGAAAAAGACCCCATCCGCCCCTGGGACGCATCTCCTGAGCTTGTCTTACAATCACTGCCACAGCCACGCCGAAACGATAGCGCAGGGACTGTTTCAATAACTCGAACGCGCAACCTGGACCCTGCCGTGCGCGACTTTTCTGCAGCACACATTGCAGCGACGCTACTCGTTCGGGCTTTCGATTTGCGCTAGCCAGCCATTACGGACCTTGAAACCGAGTCTGGAGGTCGACAGCCTGGATCGTCTGTTAGAGGCGCCCGGTGCCGCAATAAGTTTCTCTTGTTGCACCTGCTGGGGGGCTTAAGACTGCAGCACGCCCAGCGCCCGCGACAAGAGACAATTCATCCCACTTTACCAGCGACGTTGCTGTTCCTGCGTGCGCGGAGGCTCTTGTCGTCGAATCGCATTGGCTGGAGGGTGCCCAGCCGGTTCAGGGTTCTGGCCACTTCAGATCATCGACAGGGATTGGAGAAACGTGACGGTCCCATCATGCCAGGCCCAGCATCCGACCACACCGAGCCGCCATCCGTACAACCTCTTCTCTACGACTTCGACATCTCTACCAATGATCAATCGGGTGTCTCACTGCGGAAGTTGGAGGATGGCCACGATTCGGGCTCAGAGTTTGAGGCACTGAGAGCTACACGGCGGCTAGGGTTCTGGAGACGTCTGCACATGTCGTTGCGAAGGAGACGGATTGGGGCAGGTGACGATGTCTTCAAGAGCGTGAGATTGGGCGGCGATGAGAAGAAGAAGCAGAAGTACAAGTGGAGGAGGAGATCCTGCCTCGCGGTCCCGGTGCTGATTATTTGCATCTTGTAAGTCTTGTTAGATGCACCCTTGCTTCCGCCCGTTTCCGTCCGCTGCAGCCACACATCTTATTCGTAGGAGATGTGCGCAGGTTCATGGCCTGATGGCCTTACGGACTCGTTGACATGTTTGGTGTAAAGAAAGCACAATTTGCTAACTTGGCTAGTGGTCTAATTCACATCCTCAACTTCTTTCTGGGCTATATACCACTTCTTTGGGACGACCCTGTAGCCTCATCGTTAGACTGGACATTACCGAACCAAGCGAGTTCAGACATCGCTTCATATCTGCTAGATATCACCCGCGATGTCATTCCCATTCCATGCCACAGTCACAACGACTACTGGCGGCGCGTACCACTCTACGATGCCCTGCGCTGGGGCTGCACAGGCGTGGAATCTGACGTTTGGCTCTTCGATGAAGAGCTCTACGTTGGCCACAGCACCAATGCGCTGACCAAGAACCGAACGTTCCGCTCCATGTACGTCGACCCTCTGGTCAAGATGCTAGACCACAAGAACGAGGTCGGTGATTTTGCTACGACCTTGAGCGCGAAGAATGGTATCTTTGATACCGCGCCCTCGCAGACCCTGGTCCTGCTCGTTGATTTCAAGAACGACGGCCGCGACATTTTTCCTTATGTTTCACAACAACTCAGTGCTTTCCGTGAGAAGGGCTATCTGACCTACTTTAACGGCGAAGCCACCATCGAAGGCGCCATTACCGTCGTAGCCACCGGGAACGCACCGTTTGATCTCATTACAGCAAACACCACCTACCGCGACATTTTCTTCGACGCGCCTCTGGCATCAATGTACGATAACAGTGAGCTGAACCCGCGCGGCGGGCAGGGCACAGTCGGCACTTCTCCAGATTCTCATTTCGACTCGACAAACTCGTACTACGCCTCCGTCGACTTCCGCAAGGCCATTGGCTTCGTATGGTGGGGCACTTTGTCCCCGAAACAACTCGACCTCGTGCGCGGCCAGATCAAGGGCGCTCACGAGCGCGGTCTGAAAGCGAGGTATTGGAGCGCGCCGAAGTGGCCGATTGGGCTACGGAACAGAATATGGAAACTTTTGGTTGAGGAGGGAGTGGACTACCTGAATGGAGACGACCTGAGAGGTATGACTAGACTTGATTGGGGAGTCCGACGGCATTGGGGGTTAGTGGGATAGATCGCTTCTGTGAAAGACGGCGTTTTTGGAGCGTTTGAGCGAAAGAGAGATGGGATTGTTTTGATACCCGAGAGTTTACCAGGATTATGCATAAAGACAGATGGCTATGGATAGATGAATGTATAATTAGCCCGTTCAAATGTGTTCACCTCACTACGCGTTGAGTTGGTGATCAGTTCTCGTGCTTGCTACACGCGACGAGTGAAGACGAGAACTCGCGACACAAGTTCTCAAAGTATTGCTCCATGATTGCACGAAATTGGCCTTATTGTTGGGAGGACTATAGCACTAGTGCTGAAAGGAAATAACTGTAACTAGGAATGCATTCTGTTCGATTGTTGTTGTAATTATTAGGAGAGGACTATGGAAGAGGCAGGCTCAGGGGTCTGGTCTGAGCGCTGCTCAGACGCAGTGCTGCGATCAGTGCGCCTGATCGTGTGACTGACATGTCGACGATATCTATGATCCGACACTGGAGATATTTTCTTTCTAGATAATGAGGAACTCTGCATGTGCTGCTAGTGGCTGTGTGTATCGGTAGTGACTGTATGTGTGTAGCATCAAACATCAGGGCCTGTTGGCCTCTGTACCCATCCATCCACTCGGACTGTCAGCTCATTGCTGTCAATAAAGCTTTCAAGAGCGTGGTTTGGAGATGCCTTAGTAAAGGCGTCTGCAGGATTGTCATCACCGTTGATCCAGCGGATCTC
>ML978273.1:0-94612 GCA_010015745.1 Setomelanomma holmii
CGGTCCTCTACCGGTATTCAGAGAGAAGCCAGACTGAGGAGATATCTGGGACCATCTGGAGGAGCGTAAAAGGTTCTGGTGGTTGGGTGAGGCAGGCTCGTCCGGTCGTGTTGCAGCCGGATTCCCAGGCGCCAAAGGACGGTCTGGGGTCCTTACAACCGCCATTCTTGCCCTTTGCAGTGCACTGCGCGGCTGGGAAGTGGCGGTGGTAGGATTGGAGCTGTGTTGTGATCAATTTGACGGGGTTTGGGCCTATTTTGAAGGGTACCATGAAATTGAAAAAGCTGGTGTGAGGTGGGTTCTATTGTGTGAAGCTACAAACAGTACATATAGTTGGGGGCTGTAAACAGCGCTAGTGTAGAATAGGCAGCATCGTCTCATCAGAGGTGAGGTGCCACTGCACGTGAGGCAAGAGAGACTCTCAGACTGTGACAGACCAACATTTGGTTTGACTGACCCGATGTAAACATCAGATACACCGAAAAGATTGCCGATGGCAACAGTCTCGAGCGGATCATCAACTGCAGTTCCTGTGCCGTGGCATTCGACATATGCAGTCCGCGAAAATGGTAGCTTGGCGATGTTATACGCCGTCCGCAGCATGTCCTCGTGCGCTTGAGAACTCGAATTGGTAAGTCCAGCTGTCTTGCCATCGCAGTTCTAGAAATTTGACCGACTGACAGCGCGAATTGGGTCGCCGTTTCGTATGGCGTCATCCAGCTTCTTGATCATCTTTCAGCCCTTCATTGTCTCGCCATTCGATGCCTTTGGACGCCGGCAACTGCTCTTTTCCTCACTCCTGCTGTTAATGATCGGCAAGATTGTATGTTGTGTCGCGCAGAACTTCCGCATGCTGCTCGCTGGTCGCTCGGTACAGGACGTTGGCGGCGGCGGCGCGTTGGCTCTTGTTTTGGTTGTCATGACGGATATTGTGCCGCTGCGTCAGCGGACTAAGTGTTGCAGTTTGATACAATTTGCTTGGGTAAGTTTTTCTGTATTGCACGAGGGATGTGTTGCAAATATGCGATCGAGACTATTGCTCTTTACTAACTTCACACTTGTGTAAGCAGTGGGCTTAATCACTGGACCCATGGCAGGCGGTGGATTCGCCGAGCACAGCATATGGCGATGGATCTTCTATATCATCTTCCCATTCTGCGCCATAGGCATAGCCATTGTCAACGTCGTAGTCCGCTTGAAAGCCCAGCGTGCCACTCTTCCGGAACGGCTGTTGAAAACGGATTGGATTGGCGCGTTTCTGTTCATCTCAAGTACATGCAGCTTTCTCATCGACATTACTTGGGGCGGCACGCAGTATCCTTGGGACCGTTGGTGGACGATTGTGCCGATTGTGCTGGGTGTTGTAGGCATCGTGGCGACATTGTGCTGGGAGCGGTATGGGGCTTCGCAGCCTTTCCTACGAGTCTGGCTGTTCAAGGATCACGCGGCTATGGCTGCGTACGCTTGCACTGTGCTCCAGGGCCTGCTGGTAGATCTCATTTCTTCGTCCCCATGCTCATCAAAGACTTCGTCACTTTGCTATCTCTTCACGCAAGATCTGGGCACATAAGCCTGACTCTGCGCCACAGATGTTCTCCCACCTCTACTACCTCCCCATGTATCTCCAATCGGTACAGGGCTACGGCCCCACACTGTCCGGCGTGGGTCTCGTCCCAATCATCGGTGGCCTGATTCCGACTTCAATCATTGTCCGCTCGCTCATGACCAAACTTGGCCGCTACAGATGGGCCATCTGGTCTGGTTGGGCTAGCATCATTGCATCAACCGCACTTCTCATCATCCTTTCGCACTCCACACCGACATACGGCTGGATCCTACTCTTCCTCACCAACAGACCTAGCCATGGGACTTGTACTTATGTCCCTCAACTTCGCGCTGCAGGCACTTGCTAAGGAGCACGATGGCGCATATGCGGCTGCCATGTATACGTTCATGCGGACGTTTCGAATGTCTCTCGGCGTTGCGATTGGCGGTGTTGTCGTTCGGAACAGGTTGCTTGTGCACCTCGCTGCTCAGAGCCTTGACGAGCATGTGGCTAAAAAAGCGGAAGCGTTTATTGTGGTCTTGAATTCGATGCCAGATGGTCCGATAGTATCAGCCTATCGTGCTGCATATACAGAGGCATTCCGGAACCTGTTCAAGGTGTTGCTGGCAGCAATTGCGGTGTCGACGGGCATTGCAAGTGCCTTGATCAAGCATGCGAGTATGGACCGGGCGTTGGATTCTGAGCATGTTCTCGACGAGCAAAGGAAAGACTCGAACCTGTAGTCGGATGGCTGCAATTTTATCGTGTAGCTCACTCGGAGCATAACTGTTGTTTACCACGAATGGAAGGTTGGGACGAAGCTAACGGCGCAATAACAAGGGGACTCAGCGCACCTCACACCTCGTCTTCACCTTTCTGCGTGTGCATTCAAATGAATCAGACCCTCATCGCCAACCCGCTCTACATGTCTGCATTGCCATCAGTCATAGTCTCTCTCTGACATGCTCTCCTCGACCTTTTCCCCCTTTCTCCAGTTTCACCTCATGCATTCTCAATCGTGTACGTTGACGTTCGAATATCGACTCCTCTTGCCTCGCCCCTTCAACCGTGGCGGATGCTCCACTCCGACGCTCCTCCTCACTCCTGTCCAATGACTGCACCTCTGCATCATCCCACCGTCTCCCAAGTAACCCACCACGTTCCAAGCTTACTCTCCATTTCCTTGCTCCTCACTACTGTGTAGTATCTGCCTCACCTCGCCTCAACTCTTTCAGGGTTTTCGCTTCCTACATGCCCACATCGATCTCGAACCTTTCTTTCCCTGTCTCAGTAATCCACCACCTCATGCAAAACTCCTAGCTTGTGAACAATCGATCGCGCAGACATGTGTCGCTGCGGAACTCGCTTTCCTCTGGAAAAACCACCTTTGCGTCATTTGTGATCCAGCCAGCAAGGACGCAGTCGCTGCAATACCGCACGGAATCTTGGGTAACGCATGGTAACTCCGTTGATCCGGGAAAGCAAGCAATGCACACAGTAACATTGCGGACAGTAGGCCTGGGACGATACGTGTTGTTACCATTTGCTGAAATAGACGTGTTGGGCCAGGCGATGGAATTATGGGTATGTGCGTGTGTAGACCGGGAAGAAAAGCTTTGATCAAAGCGACTTTTGACGGCGAATCATGTAGACCAACGTTACTGCTTTATGACTCCGCGTACTACCTCAATTCTCGCATTTTCGCATATCTCGAGACTTACAAGACCATTATCAGACCACCATCCACATTCATGCCAGCCTTCCAGCCTTCCGTATCTCATCCAATCTTCCTAACCACAACCGCATACCACACCTTGACACCAACCCACTTCCATCCCCTCTCACCCACCGCACCACTCTCGATATCCTCCCTCCTCATCTCCCTCTCCCTCACACTTAGCAACTCAAATCCAGCCGTCCTCGCCGCATCGATCGTATCCTGCACCGTATGCGCATAACTCGATCCCCTAACCTTAACGCCTTGCTCATTGACAAAGCCCGCTTGTGACTTGGCGCCCATATCGCTGTGCATATTCGTGATGAGCGCAAGGCCATTGGGTACAAGTAGCGATGCTAGCGTACTGAAGTAGTCTGCGACAGGTACGTGTTCGAGGACGAGTGTGCTGATGATGCCATTGACTGGTTGGAGACCTGGGACTGAGGGCAGGGGGGATGTGGAGGGGTTGGTGACTGTCGGGAAGCAATCGCAGACTTCTAGTCGCACTCTGTCCGCGGAGAACCCGGAGAGTTTCTTAGCTGCGAGGTTGAGCATGCCTTTGCTGAAGTCTAGACCGATGACAGCACTGTTTCGATCAGGTGGGAGCGCGCATTCTAGCAGTTTGAGCGTGTTGCGTCCGGTACCGCAGCCTAGGTCGAGGAGTGATATGTTTTGAGTGAGCGTGCTGTCTTGTAGTTGTTTGAGAAACTGGGGAAGCAGTGTTGTGAGCTCGATATTGTCGATGGCTTGTAACATATTACCATCGAAGTCGTACACAGATGCCCACTGGTCATATGCATCTTGTGTTGGGATGTGCTGAACAGGTGTCGATGTCTTTGCCGGCGGTGAAATGACATTCGATGGAAGTGTTTGGGACTGCTTCGGTGTCTCCTGACTCTGTTCCTCGAATAGTGACAGTGGCTGTATCGTGGGTGTTTTCACTGGAGCATTCGACGCGCCGAAGTCTGAAGGGTCTGATTCGGTGGTGGAGAAAGACACATTGGGGTTGAGGTCCACGAGGGAGGTGTCGAACGTCATGTTGATTGATGTCGGTTGTGTCATGATGAAGGTTGGCTCTTTCGTGCTACTGTGCTGAGAAACTGGATGGATTGGGTGTCGGCTTGACAGTGGTTGACGTTGATTGGTGAAGGTGGTGGCCGTGTGTGAGAGGATTTAAGCTTCTTATGTACCCCGCATGAGCTTAGCTGGAGTCGAGATGAGTAGAGAACCTGAGGTTTTGATATCCTCCTTTATGGGTGCCTGATGCGGAATATATATCGGCCGATGACTCTTCCCCACGCCCTGCTCGCCATTCCGCAATTCCTATTCTGGTAGCATGTCGTGCAGCTTCCCGCACCATGACTCATAGCTGCAGCCGTTCGTTGGTTTCGCCAAGTGCAGAGACGGCGTCCGCCACACCCAAGAACGGCGCCATATAAGAAATTGCGTCTTCCGATGTTCTCAGTTGAGTTTGAGGCGCCCTCGCGCAATGGTTAGCTCCTAACCTGCTGCCCTTTGCCTCCAATACAAGCAACTGCACAGAGCAGTTCAGCTGTATGGGACTCCGCGTTTGCGAGATAGGCTAGGATTGCTCGGGAAAGTATTTGCTCAATATTCGGTTCCGGTGCGAAGTCAGGCATTTTCGCGACATTAGCGCGTCGCGTAGACGCGTGTCTAGCCAACCCTTCCCGAGCTTATCGTCTAGTAAGAGATGCGTATACGCAAAGACGCTTGCATCGAACAGACCAGGCCCTGACGCACCAAAAAACCAGTCGTCTTTGCCTAGCAGTGTTTCCAGCGCTGCAAACGCTTCTTCTGCCTGGTTGTAGATTGTTTCGGCATTTATGACGGTGGAGAATTTCAGCAGTTCCTTCTCTGCTGCTTGCCGTAATTCGCGGGCTATCGAGAGGCGGACGAAGGGATTGCTGGATGCTGGGAGGATGTATAGTGGCTCGGCGATGGACGTGGAGTTCGAGGAGAGATAGATACAGTATAGCTGGCTCTTGTTAGCGCAGGCTCAAGATGCTATTCTGCTTGACATACCCATGCCCTCCGTATGCGATGATCCAAAAGCGACAAGTATGCTTCATATCGCATATCTCCAGGCTCGTCTATGACCTTCTTGGTGTTGTTCATGACCCATCTTTGCAACTTCCCAGACGGCACCGGCTGTGTGTGCTTGAAAGGCTCGGGCGAGGCAGGTACGAGGAATGGCAGAACGCCACTCGGTGACGCATGATTGTTCGCTGCTGCTAATCGGAACTGTATATTCGAGAATTTGAGATACGCCTAGGATAATGTGAGTTGCAGGCTGCAATACGTCATGCGAAGCTCTCACCTGCCACTTCAAGCACGCTGGATTGTACGAAAGTGCTCCTTCGAACGCTCCTACATCCGAAGCAAATATGTATAGCACATGTGCATCGCGGTCTCGCGGCGCGCGTTGTGGCAGCTCGTTGACGGGGTGTGTCAACAGCGGAAATCTGTCAAACAGTTGCTTAATCGGCGTAGGGACGGCGAAGATGCTGCAAGAGGACGCTGTTTGCTGTGGGCGATTCTGCTGTGAGCTTCCATGGTTCTCATTCATTTGTGACATCATTGTCTTGGGCTGTCAACTGCTGGCATCTGAGGCGCAAAAAGTTTGTGATGCGCCTCGGGGGAGAGAAACTCGCCTAAACTTGCCGATTCAGCCATCTGATAGCCGAGCCTCAGCTCCCCTTCGGGCCATCATCTGTCCTTCTTCCTTCCTCCCGACATGCACACTCATCCGATTTCTCAAGATGGATGTGAACAGTAAGCTCTAAAATGAGTCTAAAACATCGTGTTTCAATAAGGTTCTAAGATAGAGTGACCGGTTTGTGCAATCGCAGGCGATAGACTTTCCACTGAGATGAAGGCAAACGCGGGAAAACAGTTTGAGGTTCTTGATTGTATGTCCTTCATCGCCTGCGGTCTCTTGGAGAAGCCGTACTCGTTGGATGTCGTTGTCGTGTACTCCTCCGCCAGCATAGTGGTGAACTGTGGAAGGTACTTCATACCAAGTAGAAGTCCTTCAACGGTATTACAGCTGTCCGCAGTGCCTCAGGCAGGACGTGCAAGTGATGTGGGTCTCTTGTGTAGCTTTCAACCTTGACGCCAGCATCTTCTAGTAACTCTGCTGCATTGCTTCTCACTAGACGTGTCGTAGAGTCATAAAGACCGGTTGACCAACAGTTCACGAGCGAATCAGGCTCGTGTGCCCTGGTTTCGACAGGCTGCCAACGTGACGCCTTCTCCTCGCCCTAAATTGCTTCCCCATTCATTAGACCTGCGACCGTAGCCACACTCACAACTTCGAAGGTATGAAGAGAGTTTGGACTTGGCTGAGAGGCAGGCCGGAAGATGACTGGGAATCTGCAGCCCAGCATGACTGCGACTATATCGCCATCTTGGACACCCAAATAAGTAAGTCCAATGCGGCCGTCAGAACATTCGAACATGGCCATTTGCGCCCATCTTGCGTAGCAGAGATCAAGGACTCTCCGTAGCGGAAGGTCGGTGGCTTGGGCAACCCTCTCGAAGTCGTCAGTGGTGGACCATATCAACTCGACCACCTCGGCGCATTTCGCCAGGGTGGGAAGACGTGTACGCGACGGGTGGTAACTTTCTGCAAACATCCTATCAAACAGGGCTGAGCAAAACTGATTCGCCCATCGCTGTCCAGTCTCGTTGTTAGGGTTCTGTACATGTAATGTCGGCCTGAACCTACGCAGCATCCAGATGACTGTCGCAAACCAATCCGAATGGTCGCACAGCTCGAAACATAGGGTTCTTTGAACCACTGATATAACTATGCCGCTCACCTGGACGATATTACCGTCGGTTATGTCGAACCTGGGGCAGATCCACCCACATGCACTCCAGGCGCTGGGGAGTCCTGTCGAGGACAACGGATCGGACAAGTCAGGTACCCAACTAGGGAAATTCAGATCCAGAGATCGACAGCTAAGTACGCAGGTTTCAAGCAAAGACATGCTCGAATGATGGAGCATGAACTGCTTTGCAACATCGAGGTAGAGATGCCTGGTGTGTTGAGAATAGTCTGGCTCGATTTCAACGCTTGATCCTTAACACTTAGCAGAGACAAGACGGCGTAAATTTGTCACGAGGATCACGACATCTCGCCAGACCAAGATTTCGTCGGAGATGATAAAATGACAGATCTCCTGGTGAGGTCCAGCATATTCTGAACAGAAATCTTGGCGCGAGACGGTAATTCTCCTTTTCCGTGGTTGATACAGAGCCGGTGTACCATGCCTTGAGCCAAAGACAAGCTACACCATTGCGAAAAGTGCTCCAAGTTATAGTCTTATACCCACACATCACAGTGGCATGAGCCGCAAGTGCGATCTCCTGTCGAATCCAGACCCGACTCCAATACCGTCGCTCAAACAAGTCAATCACAGGTGCCAACTCACCATTGCGGAAAGGCAATGTTTCTTCGAGGTCTGCCCAAGACTGCTCAGACTTTATACAGTGATCTATACGTCTTATGTTGTTATTCCAACTGTTCCAATTGATGTGAGATCCAATGTGATTTAGAAGGTCCAGGGCTTCGTCACTCGCGTCCTGCGCAGGACCAAGCCATATGAGCACTTCTCTCGCAGCGGAAAACACTCTTCCCATGGCGGCCACCTGTCGGCTCTTTTCATGAGATGAGCTTTGGTAGATACACAGCGCATCAATCCATATGAGCCGAAGGTCTCTGGTATATCGGATGTGGCATAAAGCAATATCCAGGTTGCGTGTAGTGACAACGAATGGATCTCCTTCCATATCCACAATAACACGTGAAGGATCCTCATCTGTACCCCAGGCATGGGATAGAGTCTCGTACGCCGGATTCGGTATCCAACAATTGTCAGAAAAGCTGCTCGAAAAATCCCACTTGCGACTCGCCTCCTGCTGTTATGGGCATAGAGAATCTAGCAAATTGCTCACCTTGAGTCACCTTGAACAAATGAGATTCGGATGGGGTCATCGAACGAGCCCGGGTGAATCATGGCTAGGCGAATCTCGCCATCTGGGTCGATGAGCGGTTGATATTGGTATGCCATCATGAATCGGTAGTGCAGAGGGCGACTCAACTCGCAAGCAAGTTTGTAATCGAAGGTGGGATGTAATAGATACGAAGAGAAGGCTGAAGGCAGCAGACCGAAAGAGCAGGAGCGAGGCTGAGAGCTATGCGAAGCTACTGCGCCTCGCACCTACCTACGAGCACCAATAGCGTTCTTGGTCGAATTGAGCCGCCTACCCCGCCACCAGTTGGTAAATGTCTTGATGCACATACGTTATGCTCAATTACTCGCATCAAGGCGCTGTACAGTCCTAGCAGATCTACCAATTTAACTTACCTGACGACCCCACGAAGATACGCGTGGTTTCTTGAGGAGACATATGTTGAGTGCTCCTGATAGGATAATGAGTGGGAGTAGCACTCGTAACAAATCCAAGAGCTCCAGCGCTTAGACGTTTCACTTAGGCTACCTAATATTGTGGTTGTTCTTACCTCAGGCTTCGTGCAGGATGCGATTGGATATCATCATGACGTCAATTCCTCCCATCACCCAAAAAATACTCTCGAAATGTGCCGGAACTGGCCAACTCAAGCCTATAATTTGAGAAGCGAGTTCAGAATCACTCTAGCGTTTGTGTCGCGTGAAATACGTCACGAACCACTTTTTACCTGCCAGTTGAGTGTACATTGCATCATGGAGTCTCTTCCAGTTAGCAACAAGACTCTTGGAGAGCCAGAGAGCGCGACGAACAAGGTCCTCGAAACCGGTGCTTCTGCTGTACAGGTCGGTTTCGTTGTTGTCTTTGACCGTATTGCGATGCTAACTTCGGGCAGAACTTTACTCCCGTCAAAAGGATATGCGCTCACCTAAATGCTTTCCATGCATATGCACACGAACCGAAGCGTGACGCAGTGGAAGCAAATCACTACTGCGCGCATCTGAACGATGATGTTCGGCAATGCATTCTATACGATTCACCAGCACAGGGTGCACGTATCATCGGTATTGGTGAGTATCTTTGGTGCGTCTACAGTCCGGACTTATGCTGATCATGTCGCAGAATACATGGTTACGCCCAAGCTCTACAACACCCTCGACGCAGAAGAGCAAAAGCTATGGCACTCGCATGTCTTCGAAGTCAAATCCGGAATGCTGATTATGCCGAAACCCGCTGCCATTCCAGAAGCCGCATGGGAGGTTGCGGAGAACAAGGAAATGGAGGAAGTCGTCCATTTTTATGGCAAGGTGTATCATCTCTGGCAAACGGATCGGGGTGATAAGTTGCCGCTTGGCACGCCGCAGCTTATGACGAGCTACACGGCTGTAGACCAGATGCCGGACTTCGAGAAGAGGCTCAGGGATCGGGATGAGCGGTTTGGAACTGATTCGGAGCGTAAGAAGCGGGTGCGGGAATATATCGAGGAGCCGCAGATCCATCCCAATGCCGATGCGAGTTGGGCCAAGGGTGGACAAGGACATGAGTGAGTCCAAGAGGTCGCTTGAAGGTGCAGTGAACGGCGGAGATATGATTTGATGGAAGCCATCGAGTATTCGCGTCTCATGAGCCTTGTCCTTCGCCCACCTCTTGAATCACAACTGTGTCTTTCGCGGTTGCTCTACCCATGAGCTTGCCCAGCACATCCTTCTCTCTCTGTGTGCCATCCATGGTCTCATCGCTATCGCTCACGGAGTCGTCGTCTGCGCTAGGATCTTTCTCTTCGAGTACGCCGAGTCCGAGGTCCTGACCGCTGTCAGCCAGTGTTGCCCTTCCGGCTTCACTCTTGCTTACCATTTCAATGTACTGCTCGCTCGTATGGTCTTCAGCCTTGTCGATCATTTTATTGTCAAGCGTCCCAGCTTTTCGTTGTGCCTCCAACTCGTCATTCGCAGCCTTGAGCTGCGGCAAGAAGTCCTTCAAAAACGTCCGAATATCTGGGCCCAGCTCGTCCTTATCAAGCTTCATGGTGGGTTTCTTGCCAAACCGCAAATTCACGACCCCATCTTTGCCTTGTTGCTCCTCCAATTCCATATCTGATGCCGCGGCGTCCTCTTCGTCCTCATGTTCGTCCTCGCTGGAGCTCTCCGAGCTGGGTTCTTCGCTCGATTCGGAGAGTGCGCTGTCGCTATCGGTGCCGTAATCGCTGGCAACAGTGGAGTCGTCGGCAGCATTGGTGGATGCAAGTGCTGAGGCGTCTGATTGTGAAGGTTCGGAGCTGTCGTCTACGTCTGTCCTCATGCGTTTGCGCCGGTGCGCTGATGTGTCGAGTCGTTGGGCCGTCATATGTAAACCTGTCGAGAGCCGGTTTGCGATACTTCGAGTGCGGTAGTATGCGTCGAAGGCTTTGAGAGTCTGAATTAGGCGCTAGTGTGTCGTGGAAGTGCGTCGTAGGAAAAGTTCGATTCGGGAAGCGGTCGCAGATTTCGGCGGTACCAAGGGTCGACCCGCCGCTACGTCACTCGCGTTCCACCCTTGCGACTCGTCTTTGAGCGACCTCCCAATACTGAACTGCATTCTCCCAACATCTCGCATCTCGAATAATCAATCAGACCCAATGGGCGACCCGCAAGGGTCATTGCGCGGCCAAGACGCGCCATCCCGTACCCATCGGTGGTTCGGCCTCAGGCTGCAACCTCTCGTTGGTGTCAGCAGGGGTCGTGAAACGAATGGATGAAACGGGAGTGCGGGCGGCTGCAGGACGCGCTGACATCGAGCCTCCGACCTTTAAAGGTCCAGCTCACCCGATCAGCGACAACCTCACACCTTCCACGGTGTTGCTAATCTTTACTGGCCTGCTTGAGTCGCTTACAGGTCCTTCGAGACGTTAATCGCTGCCTACCCCACGTCCCAAGCGGTCAGCCTACGAAGCGGAAACGACCGTCAGACTAGATGTGCTAGACAGCAATATCAAAGTTATCTAGAGTGCAGTATGTATAATCTCCTTGCATTAGCAGCTCTTCCCTATGGCTATCGTATCGTCAAAGTTGTCGAGTCTTTTGATCCATCTACTTCATCGTCCCTTCACGTCACGCGAATCAACATCTCAGCCTTCTCCCTACTCATTGAACTTTCCCAACTGAGCCCTCCGCAATTCCTGTATTTTCTCCATGATGGCATCTCATACCATTGCGCCACTACATGTCGTACACTCGTTGCCGTTATGTCACCTGCAGCCAATCAGAAGTCCCTTCACCAGAAGGCCTCCGCGTTCACGTTCACCTGCACGACATTGGCAGCTATTGAAGCGCCGCGCACAATAGCATCTACTCTTATTGTGAAGGGCAGTTATTGTTCACCATTTACAATGGAGGGGGGGCTGTACATATATATCGCTTGCAGATGCTATCTCCACGATCTCTCCTTTCTCCAGCACTTCACATCACAACATCCACCAATTTTCTGCCTTTAATTCCAAAGCACTTCATTTACCACACTTTCCAATTCCTACTGTACACGTTCAATATCATGGCTGAAGCCGCTCCTCTTCATGGACTGCTCCAAGCTTCTGCTGCGCGCAACGCTGAACTCAACAAGGCTCTCGCGGACGACTTCTTCTTCTACGGCCCTTCACGCAAGCGACGCGGCGTCTCAACCGATTGGGTCGCTCCCAACGGTCTAGCTCCTCGCCAGGCTATTCCGTGCTCGCTGCTTGAGGCCCTCACCCACGTCACCAAGCACGGCGCCCCGGAACCCCAGTCGAAGAAGCCCCTGGGTGCTGAAGTCACGGTTGGCTTGAATCAGATCCTTGATAAGCTCAATACCATCCTCCCTCGCGACGCAGCCATCGTCGTGCCTAGCGCTCAATTCAAAGAGAACACCCAGGACCTCGCCAACGACCTCGCCATCGAGAACTGCAAGCGCATTCTCACCGTCCGCACGAGTCCCAACGAACTCAAGACCATCGCTAAGAGCCTCGGTGTCACTGTCCCTAACCCCACTATGGCTGGTCGATTCCCGGTGCTTAGCACCTCAAACCTGCCTCGCGCGACTCCAGAAGAGCAGTCCGCGACTGCATCACCAGCGCGTGGCACGGCCATGCTCAACTCCATCTTCAAATCCGTTCGCGTACCCGAGTTCCGCCACAAGTGGATGTTTTGGGCTGAGAAGGGCCAACAGGCCACGCCCAAAGACAAGTCCGCTCAGTCCGAGGAATACGCTTCACGGCCCAAGCCCCTTGGCGGCGAAATCATCAGCGTCAAGGAGTTCTACCAGCACTTCAACAATATCCCGGTGGAGAGCCTTAAGCTGCGCGACTCAATACACCTATTCCACCTAGGTATCAAGCCGGTCTGGGAGGATCCGCGCAATTCCCGCGGTGGAGCTTGGTACTTCAAGGTTCCCAAGGACAATGCCGCCCAATTCTGGCACGAGATGTGTCTTTTGGCTGTTGGAGATGGTCTGCAGGGTGCTGTCGAGACCAAGCGAGCTTGTAAGTCTTTTCGACCCCTCCTTCACTTTTCACGCTAACATGGCACTAGCATTCAACGACGACATCTGCGGCATCTCGTACTCTGTCCGCTGGAACGCGGTCCAGATTGCGGTATGGAATCGCGATGCAGAGAATGAGGCTGGCAAGGAGAAGTTGCTGAAGACGATTCTTGAGAAGCTGTCAGAAGAGCTTCAGCCAAAGAAGGAAGACAGCTACTGGTACAAGGCTCACAAGGAGCACAAGGGATTCATTGAGCAGTAGCTGTCTTCCTTCTTTGGTGGTGTTGGTAGTAGATATTCAGGTCATATAGTTTTCGAGTTCATAAATACATCCGCTCCCAGGCCGTTTCTCGTCATCATCTTGAGCCATCCTGTTCCTCCTGCCTGCACCAAAAAAGTGATCCCTCATCATTCATAAAAGCGTTGAACATCTCTAGGCCCTGCTATTCATTGCTTTTGATACTGCATTGTACCCATCCAAGCTCATGAATGGCATCCTTGATGAGAAAAGTGGTGATGTGATGTCTCCACCCAATCACAGCTCATTTCTTTCCGCAAGCACAGACCATCTACATCAAGTGAGCTCATCACCATTTTCCCTCCACCAGCGGAGACACGACCTCGCCCCAACACCTCCCCACCCGCACACACAATGGCCGCACTCCCCACCTCTCTCTTCCGCTGGGTCGTCCCCGCCGCCATCGGCGCCTCGATCGTACAATCCAGCATCTACGACGTCAAAGGCGGCACACGAGCCGTCATCTTCGACCGAGTATCCGGTGTCAAAGAGCAGGTAGTCAACGAGGGGACACATTTCCTGATTCCATGGCTGCAGCGCGCGATTGTGTATGATGTGCGCACGCGGCCGAGGAATATCAGCACGACGACGGGGAGTAAGGATTTGCAGATGGTTACGCTCACACTGAGGGTGTTGCATCGGCCGGAGGTTAAGCAGTTGCCTAAGATTTATCAGGTATGCATATATCCTCACACATTTTGACACTTGTATATCGCTGCTATATACGAAAGAGACTCTGCATTGTCATCTCGCAAGCGACATGTATAGCTGCTAATTACTGCATGCAGAACCTCGGCCTCGACTACGACGAGCGCGTCCTCCCCTCCATTGGCAACGAAGTCCTCAAAGCCATCGTCGCCCAATTCGACGCCGCAGAACTCATCACCCAACGTGAAGCCGTCAGCAACCGCATCCGCGCCGACCTCCTCAAGCGCGCCAACGAATTCAACATCGCCCTGGAAGACGTCAGCATCACACACATGACCTTTGGCAAGGAATTCACCAAGGCCGTCGAGGAGAAGCAAATCGCGCAACAAGAGGCCGAGCGCGCGAGATTCATCGTCGAGAAGGCGGAGCAGGAGAGGCAGGCGAATGTTATTCGTGCTGAGGGTGAGGCGGAGGCTGCGGATACGATTTCAAGAGCCGTGGCGAAGAGTGGTGATGGGCTGGTGTTGATTAGGCGGATTGAGACGCAGAAGGATGTTGCGCAACTGTTGGCGAGGAATCCAAATGTGTCGTATCTGCCTGGTGGTGGCAGTGGTGGGGACGGTGGCAAGAGCGGCGGCAACTTCTTGCTGGGCTTGAGGAATTAGAATGGAGAAAGTGAGGAGGACCGCGGTGTAGTGGAGGAAAGAAACGAGGGGGAGAGGAGCGGAAAACTCAATTGCATGGTCAGCGAAAATAAGGCGTCTGAGCATGTGCTGTACAACACGATCAATGGCATGAATACACTTCTCTTCATCAAGCAAACTCGAATGCATCTTACTGTAGATCGCTGCTTACTCTTACGAGCGGTTTTACACTTTGCCAGTTGGTGTATCTGTATAATCATCCCGACGGCCAGGAACCACTCTTGCTCCTTTGTCATACCCTACCTAACCACGTGGCTAGGTGCAGAAATCATGCTCTCCTTGACCTAAATCCTGTGATCACGACCGCCATCGAGTACATGACTTGGCTACGGGTTGTGCGCTTCGAGAAGTGAAGCCCAGAACGTGCCTTTGGGTCTTTCGGCTTGTGTGGGAGAATGCAATACAGGCCTCGATCAAGCAAGGTGGACTTGACAGCGACAAGTGCGATTGGCAGTAGCTTCAGAAGCCGATTCGCTCGTGCTAGAACGCGCATTCTTGATGAATGGAAGTAGGTGCAGGTGGCTTTGCGCAGCGACGTCTAGCTTGAGTAAACTCGCGGGTAACTAGTTTTGTAATGCTGAAATACATGACGCGCTGGTCCGATGAGGGAACGAGTGGGAGCAGAATTACTTTGTGGCTGATGGATGAGACTGCATTTCAAATTCAGTGGGGGTGGGGGGGTTCTGAAGCACCAGTGACGAAATCACTGCTGAGCCGTAAGTGATGGTTAGATTGATGGTGGCTCACTATCAATATATTCGTATTTTTTTGCACTAGGCCATCTTACCTACCTTAGACGCTCGAATTGGCAATTTACCTGCATACATCAGCTGTGTTATCCTACAGAAGCCTGTGATGCCCTTGAAAATATCTTCTTTCTTGCAGCCGCAGGTTAACAAGATTCTTTAGTCCATGAAGGCATCATGAAGAATAGATCCAGCAGAAGTCTCTAGCACAGTGGGCACGAAATATTACGAGACGTGGTGCCCTCTTGCTACGAGCTGACATACCTTTACAGTCCAGCCCATTGCATCTTACCTACCATGACATTTCAATCCCTCTCTATTACCACAGCATAGCCGTTTCGAGTCCATGCCTCAGATACGCTCGAGTGACAAGCTCACCGCGTTTGACCTCAGGCCAGCAAGGTTTCGGCATGACAAAACTTCTTTGCCCAGGATTTCGAAACGCGTTCATGCATTGCTTGGTTAGAAACAAGCTCTTGCACCAAGGCCTTGAGATAATGGTCGGATTCGCATTCGATATGGTGAGAATGTGTGTAGAGTAAGGTTCGGGGAATCGGAAGATAATGTCGTCCCGAGAAGTCAACGGCAGGATTTCATATACTGTTGATTTGGTGATTAGTTTCTGTTGTGTATCCTCGGCTCAGGTGCGAACAACGTTTCGTGTGGCGCGGGCATTTGTCAGGCGTGTTGGGAGTGTGTTTGTGAACATGATCGAGGTTCGGTGGTGCATCTCCCATACTCGGTCATTTTGTGGATGTTGAGCATGATGGGAACTGGCTTCGAGAGCTTCGATGGTTTGTGTAGTGATTTGTGTAAACGTTATGCGTGTAAGCTGATGTTTGTTAGTAAAGCAATGCGGTCTGTCAGACAAAAGTGTGCGTGTGTTGCTCTGCCACATGCACCACGGTGCTCATTTCAGGCCGATGTCGGAAGTCATCGTGTCTTCTTCGAGGTTGTGTTCTCGTGCACTCGACCAGTTGCCATGGTCTAGCCGCCGAGATGACCAAAGCATCTGCACGAGCACCGCTGTTCTGATCGCACCTCCTGCCGCATTCGTACATGGTATTGCAAATGCTCGTCTCAGAGCCTGCAAACCATGATACACATTCTTTTCATACCTCGAAAACATCGGCTTTGGCCAGAAGCGGGCGTTGAGACGTCATTGTAAGGTTGGTGTTGCAGGTCGTTTCGGAAGCTCTGAGGCACCACACTGTGGGGATGCCTTGTCCCATCCCTGTCGCAGATCGCGTAGCGTAACAAGGCTTCACGCGGTTCACGATCGTTTTCTGAACATCATCGCATGAATAATCGACCGAAAGCGGCATGCGAGAGGCTTCTTTTCAAGGCAGCGACAAAACGGCGGTGGTCAGTGGCGGCATCACGGCACATCGTTGCTGGTGCCTGGGAGGACATCGTGGGATAAGGAGAAAGAGCCACTGCGCCACAGTCCACGATGGGAGGCGTGACCTTGTCCTTCGGCTAGGCTGCGCAGCGATAGGCTGAAGTCAAGGTGTTGAGGAGAGTTGGTGCCTGGCGCAAAACCTCGGTGGCTGTGCGAACAGTAACAGCCAATCAGTCGATCAGTGGTTTTGCAATGCGGCTTGACCCCTTCACAACTCTCACAATGTCGTTATGGATCTGTTGACCGCCAGGCTTTCTCAGCCTGACTCCGCCCAAATGATGTTAAGTATATACCTCGCGTCCATGACTGCGAGGGGCGTGGTGTTGTATTCGTCGCGCGTTACGTCTTCAGTCCACTCAAGCCTCGCTTAAGCGACCTCGGCATGGCGATCTCTCAGCGCAAACAGACGAACATCCTTCTCACCTTCAAGGTTCTCCAATTTGTCAATCAGCTTCGGCGACGTGTCCAACCGCGCACTTCCGATGGCTCCGTTAGCTTCGCCCAACTTGGCAACGATGCTCTAGGCCTAAGAGCTCTCAAGCGCATCCACAATGGGCGATCGCGACGAAACGTGAAGGGAGGGCATCATGGCCGTGGCCGTGTTTGCAAGAGCCGCAAAAACAAGGTTGAGACTTTCTATTCGCCGCCTAAGTACCGGGCTCCGGCATTGGACGATTCCGCAAGATCAGACGCATCTGGCGAGGAGATGCAACAGTACGTCCAGAGAAACTTCTCGTTTGGTTTCGCCTGCTGAGCCTGTGGTATAGTGTGCTTAGATCTGTCGACACCATCAGTTCCATGGGACATGTGATGTCTGCTATCGCTAGTGACAACGGCCTATTCCTCAAACACGACAATGCGCTGATCTTTGAGGGCTACTCCCTGAACCAGACCGTTCAACTCTTGGTAACGGTCACGGAGGCTATGAATACCGTTGCCGGATGCCGCACGCAGTTTGGCGACGACTGGCTGGTTGCCCAAGGCTTAGGTGTTGGGCTTGATATCGATGAGAACTTCATCGCAAATTATGAGCATCTACTGCTGCGCCTGCAGGTGGAGCTGACCCAAGCCTTGACGCGTAAGGCCCTCGAAGAACTACTACGTGGAGGCCACGACAAGAGACAGCGCAAGCTACTTTCCTGGTTTTCTGAGTTCGCGGAGAAACCACGGCCGCTTAGCACTTCCTTTCCATGGACGATCAAGCCCAGTCTGGCGGTGTTGTGGGGAGTGTGCTGGATGTTTTACGACCGCGATTCGAGCGAGCATGATGGAAGATCCGATGGCCGTGTGAGGAAAGACAGGGTGCTGCAACAGCTCGATCTTTCTAGGGTGCAATGGGATCCTCCCGCATCGTCCGACTGTAAGTTTGCATGTTGATGCTTCCGTTCTCGAGTGTGTTTCAGTGCTAAATCTGGCAGACTACAACTTCGGCTTGGAGCTGATTGGCGCGCAGCCGCAACATGCAGCGCAGCAGCCATCTCAAAACAACGTGACCGCGGGGTTTGATGGAGTGTTCCAGGCACGAAACACGGATTTTTGGGAACCCGATCTCAGCCCTTCTGTTCCTGCGCCGTTTAGGCTGCCGAGACGTGAGGATGGTGGAGCGATTAGCTCGCCGCACTACGGGCAGGCACCGCCCCAATTGCCTGGTAAGTGCTAGCTTGCCGTTTCTGACTCACTCCAGGCCGCAAATCCACTCTACACACCCATGTTTCAGCCTGCAGTACGGCGAGGCTAACAATACCCAGGCCAGACTACTTATTATCACGATGGCCTCGAGCAGTTCGCGATAGATTCGCACATTAGTAGCTTTTTGCCTCAGGACTCAGGCTCGCCACTCACAGTATTTCCGCATCTTGGCGCCGACAACAGCCTTAACCAGCCTTGGCAGCTTCCGTATGCTTCTTCGCCACAGCACACAAGTCCGCGTCATCTGATTTCTTTTCCCCAAACTCCGAGCATTAGAGTCACCGGCACCGCGGGAAGCGAGGTTGCTCCGCCACACCACGGTTTCGCGGCCTCTAGTCGTGGTATATATCATCAACCTCAGGCTTCGCACCTCCAACTGAATACCAACTTCAACAACCCGTACTATCCATACAACATGACTTCCCAAATTTCGCCAGAGAATACGTCAATACAGGTGCCGCAAATGGCCGTCAAGCACGAACGAACATCTTCGGTAAATTCAGTCAATATGCCAACTCCGACAAGCTTGTCCGGGCCACGGTCTCCGTTGCTGTCTCCAACATCTGGCGAACGACCACATATTGCCGCGAGCCCACGAAATCACAGCCGGCACGGTTCTGAGGATCATTCTTCGCAAGATGGAGATGACGACGGATCGCTGCGGAAGAATCACAGCTATAAGCGGGCCGAGGAGCCGCCGAGAAACCAGGAAGGCAAGATGATCTGCAGGCATCCTGACTGCACAGGACTATTCTTTGATAGGAAATGTGAATGGAGGTGAGTTTCATCAACCATTATTACTACTACTACATTTTACTGACGCAATACTAGTAAACACATGGACAAACATGATCGACCTTACAAATGCAACGTCAAGGGCTGCGAAAAACTTCAAGGCTTCACGTATAGCGGCGGACTCCTTCGTCACGAGCGCGAAGTGCACAAGATGCACGGCGGCACCAAGAAGTCTCTCTTCTGTCCCTTCCACGACTGCAAACGTAGCTCTGGCGCCGGCTTCACGCGGAAGGAGAATCTTGCTGAGCACATCCGCCGCGTACACCGACGGACGAGCATGTCAGCGGACATGCACGGCCTGATTATTCGACGTGAGACGATGGAGGGCTCACCAATCGCCGAGAGCCGTCACACATCAGAGTCACCGTACACTCGTGCCGTCGAGTACCGCGAAGACGATGACTTTTCATCGCTCAAGCGGAAGCGCGGGTCTGACTCTGGCCTCTCAGAACGCGGCACCGAGGATCTGCGCAATGAGATCAAGCGCCTGAGACAAGAGAATGAGGAGAAAGATTCACGGCTACGGCAGCTCGAGCAGGCTGTCATGGCGCTGCAGCATCAGACTCGCAGGTAGCAGCCTTCAGTCTGACTCTAATCGCGTCACTGTTGTTGTATGACCCATCCCTATACGCGGATTAATTTGTTATACGTCATTGTCTAATGCATGGCTGGAGTTTGAGAGCCAAAGATAATGGTAGGCGGGGCGGTGCATTTGCATGGCGCTTTCACTCAGCGGCTGGACTCGCTCTATCTCTCATCTTACCTTCGCTTCTCTGTACATATTTTGCGACCTATTTACCGCGCGAATACGTTTACGAAAAAGGCGTGGCTGGCACACGTGCTCATGATGGATGATACCAAGACTGGTGGACTGGAAGCATGATGGACTTAGATGATACCTCGCTCACTCAGGTTGAAAGCACAGATATGGAAGGATACGTTGGTGTATTTACAGTACTCTTAATGCGTATAACAGACGCTCGCTACCTAATCGAATCAAGAAATCTGTACTCCAGTCTCCTCAATTTGCAACATCTCTTTTGTGCAGTCAACATTCACTTAAAGAAGATGAAGTCAAAATTGGCTTTCAGCCCCCATACCCATGCTTCGTTCTTACCGCCCTCTTGATGCCTGGCATCCCGTCTGGATGCGAGGATGCCTGTCGATTACACGATGTCTCAGGCCGCCAAAGGGCGGATTGGTTGCCTAACGCGGCTCAAGTAACGAAGTTCCATATTCAGTAGACAAAAGCGACTTCTCGCTATCAATGACAGTGAGAGAAAGGTCACGAGATGGTATTGTATCACCAGACTATCGAATTTGAGGGGAACATGCGAAGGCAAACACCCTAGCGTACTCGCAAGCTTCACTACAATCGAGTCCGCGGTACGAGAGTGCAGCAAGCAAGTTGAACAACCTGGACTTTACGCGTATTGTGTCCATAATGCCCGGCTTACTTCCTTCTTTCCACCTCTAACCCACCCTATACTCATCTCATGGTAGATAGTCTCAACTCAGCCCTTCCGCCTGATTCCGCAGGCTTTATTTCCTTCCTACTTACGTCCGTACTACAGTCAGCCGGTTGCAGCTCCAACCTTCTCGCCTCGCAGTCACACTGTCTCCCAACAAGTTCAAGTTATCGCAGATATTAAGCGGCGAAACGGCTGGGAGTCATACGAAGCCAGCATAGCCAGCATCGCCTACACATCGTGGTCTGATTGGTCAGTTCAATGGGGCAAGAGTGAGCATGTGACACCGTGTGGCGAGCGTGTTACGTGTCTTGTTGCCTTGGTAGGCCGCAGGTTGCCGCAGGGTACCGCGGGTGGGAAACCTGGTTGTTGAGCAGACGGGACGGGATAGGTTGTATGGTGAGAGTGCAGGTCTGGATGTTGGATTAGAAATTGTGGCTGTGCACGGAGGACGGAGGACGGAGGATCGGTGGCAAGGATTCTTGCGGTGTGAATGCCTGGTGGCGATCAGGCGCGCGAGGCAGCGGGATTTGTCAGCGGATTTCGTGCGAGGTTGGCCTTGGCGGGGCGTGCTTCTTGAGCGACAACTATCTCAAACGCCTCAAAGGCTTCATCGGCGCGAAGAAGTGTCCGAGATGGCTGTCGGACCAGGCGGAGCGCCAATTGTTGTTCTTTGCCCCACACATTTGCAGCAACAGCCCTCAGTGGCTGATTTCATGGTGTATCGCTCTTTCCAGGACTCATGCACCAGCCAGGATACCATTGCTCAGGATCATTTCGAGGATAAACTTTGGGGGATTTTATGTTGCGGAGCAAAACAGTTACCTTGATAATTGGCGCAATGTTGACAATTTGTACTGAGTTCGCTGTTTCGCAGCTCAAAAACTCGCTCGAAAGTTCTTGGACGAACATTGTATTTCGACCAAGTCCGCTCGTTGTTGCCTACCCTCGTCTCTTTGTAGAGTGATAATCTCTACAATCACGGTAAGGTGAACACCATGGAGATTACAAGGGTGCTTTCGGAGAACTTTTGGAGTTTGCAAGGCACATATGAAACTCGACACCAACAATTTGCGAGAATCTGGCGAATCTCTCGGATATACAGCCCAATCCAAAAACTTTAAGGGTAGTCATGAGGCGTTTGTCGGACGTAGCAGGGACTATGGATGTCTTCCGACTTTCTGAGGTGTACAGTGATCGCGCAAAGACGGGCGGCAAGCACGCAATTCGCTTCTGATAGCTACCCGCATAACGGCATGATACCAGCTCCCAATGTTCGTGGAGGGGTGGAGTGGCATGTTGAAGTCTTGACTTTATTTCCGGACTTCTCTTCCAGAGTCCAAAACGTCCACGACCACGAGACGATGATGCTAGAATCCCATGTGAAGTCGGTAGCCGTCATTGGCGCGGGTGCAGCGGGTATGGTGCATTAGTAACAATTGTATGCAATGGCTCACACAACTGAAGGTGCGGCAACTGCTGCAGCTTTGGCTGCAGAGGACTACTTCGACACTATTCGAGTCTTCGAGCGTCGGGAGAGTCCAGGCGGAACATGGTATAATCTCATTACCACAACAGAACGCCATTCGTACTCACACTCAGGACAGGATCTATGATGCAGACCCGGGAACATCGATACGACTTCTTCCTGGCATGAATCCACCAATGACCGATCCACCATTAAAGGTACCCTCAAATCTGCCAAGAATAATAGAACCGGCGTCTCAGCAACGATACGACAGAACACCCATCTACGCTGAACTCACGTGAGCATCACACTGATCATATGTCCTTATTAAAGCTCATGACATTCCAGTACAAATGTCCCGGAGATTATAATGTCGTTTTCAGATCAGCGCTTCGCGTACGGCCCTTTCGTACCACACTGGATACCAAAGCAGTATATCCAGAATTACTTCTCATCACATAAGATAGACCACTTACTCGTTCTAAACACGACTGTCGAAGATGTTAGCCGTCTGAAGGATCGCGAAGGGTGGAAATTGATTATACGCCGCTTCGATCCAATTGACCATGTAGATGTATGGTGGGAAGAGCAATTTGACGCCGTAGTACTGGCTAATGGGCATTACTCAGTTCCATTCGTACGTTCCCATCTCTTTACATTGCCGAAAGCATAACGACATTGACAACGCAACACCAGGTCCCACAAGTCAAAGGTCTAGAAACCTTCATAACCAAATTTCCCAATTGCATCACACACTCAAAGTCCTACCGTACACCCTCGACATACACAAACCAGCGCGTCTTGATAATCGGCAACTCCGCATCCGGCCACGACATCACCACGCAACTCGTTCAGTCCAAGCTACTCAAAGGACCAGTCTATCAATCCCGACGCTCGCACTCGCGCTGGGATGGCGAAGAGGCTCCACCAGGCGTGATCTGGAAACCCATCATTCGCGAATACGTTGCAGCGACAGGTGCAATCGTGTTTGAAGACGGGAGTGTATTGAATGATATCGATGCCGTGATATACTGCACAGGATATAAACCGAGCTTTCCATTTTGGAACCAAAAAGCGAATGGAGGTGGGTTGTATGATTATGCCAAGAATAGATTAAGGGGGTTCTATCAGCATGCGTTTTCGATGAGGTTTCCGACAAGCCTCGCGATCATGGGCATACCGCGCGTTCTCACATTTCGTTCATTCGAGTATCAAGCTATTGCGCTTGCACGGTTGTTCTCGGGGAGGAATGCCAGGTCACTTCCGGATATGGAGGATATGCAGAGATGGGAGAAAGACAGGGCAGAACTCGTGACACGCGAGCATAGAACGTTTCATACAATACTGTGGGATAATGGGGAGACGATGGAGTGGTTCAGGTGGTTGTATGAATTTAGCGGGTTGCCGCTGCTTGAAGGGAAGGGAAGGGTTCCGCCGGTGTTGGACGAGCAAGCAAGGTGGGCGTACGATCATGTCAAAAAGTATCCGGAGCCAAACAAAGATAAAGAAAGAGTAGTCGAAGACGAATGGGTTGTTGTAGACAAACGAAAGAAGGATAGCGCACACTTCATATAGAGTAAGAAGATAACTGAAAGGAATGTGCTTTGTTTCGTGCTATAGTGGTCGTTGATTGGCATGTTGAATGTCAAGTTGATCAAGAGTTGTGACTGTTGAAGCCACACTCTTTACAGAGCTAATTGCTCTCAAGCTAGTCCATCTTAAACTTCTCAGTAATCATCTCCGCGGGAGATGACTTCCTTGCAATTGGGTCGCAGCAATACTGTCTACTAAGGTCAGCAGAAGTCTCATGGCTGCCCTTTGGATGATACGCACATGCTCGAACTGCGCAATGTAAGATCCCGGGACGTCCACGAGCGGGGCATACGACTCCACAATACCGGCATTGACGAGCGATCGCATGCCGAGATGGTAGTTTTTCACGCCTGGCAAGCGCTCGAGGTACCTCCTAGCAAACACCAGGGTACCGAAGTTCTCGTCAATGGTCTTTAATAAGGACTTGGCGGACGCGTGGTGTAGACCAGCGGTACTCACGTGCGTGTTGCGTCCGTAGCCATACATACCGACATCATCTTTGAGATATGCTTTGCCGGTACTGCCAAAGGTCTCTATAGCAAAGATGTCTCCTTCCTCCATACGCTGCGACGTTTTGGTCTTGATGAACGGCACTTGCTTGTCGCCGTGGATCTTATAGCGCAGGATATTATGGCCGGTGATATTCTTGACAGCTCTCACGGGGATGGTCTTGCCGTGAAGCGTGACTTCGTAGCTCTCCATGACCTCTTGGATCTCGCCGCTTATATGGTTGATGCGAGCATCGATACCAGCTTCCTGCAAGGATTTTAGCATAATCTATCGAAATAAAAGATCTTGGTTGCGTGCCTTGAGACCAGTATTGGTCGCAGCTCGGACAGCCTCGAGAAGAGGATCGTAGACTGGATTCGCAGCCACGGTAAAGGCGCTGTCTACGATCCTCCCATTCACATGCACGCCGAAATCTACTTTCAGCACATCATCTTGCTGGAGAATGACCTCCTTGGCGCCCGCGTTTGGAGTCCAGTGCGCACCGATGTTGTTGAGGCATAGTCCAGTCGGAAAAGCCAGGCCGGCCTTGAGCGCGTCGCCCGCATCCAGTCCTTGATGGCCGGTGAGGGCTCGAACGCCATCATCAATTTCATTGGCAAGCTCAGTCATGGAGATACCAGGTTTAGCAATGCTCTGTGCATATTTTCGGACCTGTCGGTGCACCTCTGCAGCCTGGCGATAATCGCTGAGGAAATTATCGTCCATGTTAGACACTGCTGCCATGTGGCGAATTTCTTCAGCCGTGGTACGCTGGAGGTTCTCGTTCTTAGCTGCATAATCCACAATCTCCCCTTCCGGGTATGACTTGTTGCGGAAGATGTCGGTCAATGTAACCCTAGGAGGACTCGACTGCTGCTGACCACCTGACGCATTTTTCTTCTTTTTGTTACGCTTTCGCTTCTTCTTTTCGCCTATTCATGTTAGTTGAGCTGTCGCAGTCTCGTAGTTTGAACGAACCGTTGTTGAGCAAACCATCAGACTTCAACTCAGCCCCGTTCTTGATATCGTCATCGTCATCTCCATCTTCGTCTTGGCTCTCGAGAGCGCCTTCGACGAGTCCAGAAGCTGCAGCAGGTTTAGGTGGATTTGCGGATTGAATCGCGGCACTTGTCGTTCCACCTGTTACAAAAGTCAACAACGACAGCTTCATTGCCTACGCCGGCTCAACAGACCATTGGGACCATGTTGGTCATCATGCGGTGTCTTGGACCCCATGGTTCCTTAATCATCAAGCCTTTTGGGAGCTGACAAATGTACGCGCTCTGTACACTCTGAGTGCTCGGGACGATGACCTCGTTATGGTGCAAAGTAAAGTGAGGGACGGTATCTTTCAAGGCGACTGAAGTTTTTGAATCGCTGTCTGTATTGCACTAATGCCGAATTCCGTACGGAGTTGGCGACTTGCCCATTTAGGCCTTAGCGTGTTCCCCTCCTTTGGGGGCTGAGTGCACTTGAGATGAGCGACACAGGTGCAGCCACGGCGAAACCTCATCCAAGAGCCATTTTGGGGGACGCTAATAACATTGATGGATCCCTCCAGCACAGACATGAGCGCCCTCAGACTGTTGTACAATCCCCACGCTCTCGAAACCTCTTTTGATGACACACTAACTCCTCGGCTGAGCATAAGATCGAAGCAGCTCGTCCTTTAACAACCTCTCCATACAGCTTTGCTCCAAGCACACACATACTTCGATACCTTCGTCCTCAGAAGCAGCCTTCTGAGAGGCGCGACTCGGGTACACAAACACGTAGCCATCATGCTGCGGACTAGGCCATCGTAGCGCTTTGGGACACCCAAATCCAAAGTCGTGCTTCTCATACGCCTTCATGCCTGCCCAGCTGGTACCACCAAAGTCCATGCCCATGAAAGCACGATGTCTGAACTCAAAGTAGCGCTTGTCGTTGACATTGGCCGTCCACTGCAGCAATCCTGTCAGGTGTTCCAATGTAAGCTGTTGGATGGATGCTCGAACACTCTTCGCGAGTCGCGGAAGGTTTTCTGGCGCGATGACCTCTTTGATCAGAAGAGGCTCGCAGCGCGCACCCCACGCGCCATTGCCGAGAAAGCTCTCAGGCAAGGGCGGCTTCCAGCACTTTCTCGTATTCATAGCGTGGACGAAAATAACATCCGAGTCGAGATCCGGTTGCAGCAAAGGCAGTCTTGCGAGCGTGACTCGGCCCCACAAAAGAGCCATGAAGGCGTCGTATGTCGAGATCCATCCCTCCCTGAGTTCCTTCGAGACTTGGTCTTTGAGCGCCTCTGCCTTGCTCCTGGGAAAGTGGAACATCTCGCATGCGATGGCCGGCATCTGGAAGTCAGCGGGTGGTGGCGGCGCTGCACCGCTGCCGATTTTGACAAGAGGATACGCGTTCTCCAATTTCTTTGCTGTCTCTAGATCAGGCCGCTGGACGTCAAGAATTGATCCTTCTAGCGTGAAAGGCTCCTCCACCGCGACAAAAGGCTCGCCGTGCGCGGCAGCAGTGCTATTCTTTGCCCATATCGTCAGGAACCCATCGCAACCAGTAACGTCTGAAAGTGCGTGGTGAACCGCAAGCCCCAGCACAAACCCTCCTCTGATGAAGTTGAGCTGGAACGTTGCCATAGAAATGTCTGCTTCATCGTTGGCTCCTAGTGGCGAGTACAATTGCTTCTTGGCAGCAGACTCAGGAATCAGTTTGTGGCCAACAAGCAAATTCGCGGGGAACTAATCTTGTCAGAAGAGCTGCTCAGCTTAAGAGGGGTTTCAAAATGGCGTACATCCTTCCTCTCAAGCTCTTCGTAACTTGGAAATTCATCCCCGTCCACCATATGCTTGATGTGCAAGCTGACCGTCGATGACCGCCTCTTTTCAACCCACATCTCGCCGTTCGCATCGTCGGTTCGAAGTACACCGGTCAAGACTTGGTACTGCGACAAAGCAAACTCGAGTCCAGCGACCATATTCTTGATCGTCGCGTCAACGTTCGTGTTCTCTGGTAGGCTGAAGACCTCGACCACTTGAACATAGACCTTGGGCATTAGATGACCAAGGAGCGAAATAGCGAAACGCTCGGTCTCGGGGTTTGACTGCCATCCTGACGGGTGAATATGAAGCTCCTTCGCATTTAAGATACTGTTGGCCGCCATTTTCGAAGCCCTCAATGATTCGTACCGATGGCGAATTTCTCTGATCTAAATCGCCTCCGTAACAAAGCAAGAGATGCTTTTGTATACGTTCAGCAGGGCTTATGTTTTGACTTCGGTAAACATAAGCACTCACGCAGAGTAGTGGTCTTTTATCGTAATGATTTGGTCAGCTTCAGCTTCAACCTCAAAATGAAGACATCAGCGCCTAAACAGCGTCGAAAACATGGAGGGCGATGGTCCAACCACTGTCGAGCTTTTGTAGTCTTGGTTACTTCTTGCTTACATTGCAAAGCAAGATTGATCTTAGACGTGCTTACGGGGCGTTAGCTTACTGGCGTTAAGGGTGCGTGTTGCCGAGCTGCAGTACCCTCCCTGGTCAGCCGCGGTAAGCTTGAGAAACTCGACGTGTAGGACCAAACAACACTAATAGTCCAAATCTGTCAACGCTGGAACACTGTTCGTCTGCAAACCATAAATGTCTTGTGCATGCAACTACGACGCCTAGAATCTCGACTGCACATCACGATGTTTCTGTACCGTCCACCAGCCACGTACATAATGTCGTCGAGTCATATGCAATCACCATACTGCCCACTGCTATGATACCGATCGATTTGGCAGATGGGGAGGACGGAGAGTACAAGCTGGCGTTTGCTGCAATACAAACCATCCCCGACTACTTGTACTCCGAGGATGACCTCGAGCCGTAAAGGGATATCCTGAACTCCTTCGCGAAAAGTGGCAAAGCATCCGATCTGTAAGTTACGCCTGTTGCTGGCGGGAGGCCGTGGGGTTTGTCATTCCATTGTCATTTCCTGGACAAGTCTTTCAAAAGCCATGGTCGCGCCGCGCCTCGACATCTACTCCGTCACATCTTCTGCACGAAATACTTTGTGGATAGCAGAGATCTGACACCATACAAGAAGTTCACAACGCCGCAACGTACTGTAACAGAAGCCATCCTTCGCGTATGGCTTTCCGTTCTTATCCAGCACGTCGGAAATGATGAACCTTTGGTGATCGGCAGCTAAGCTTCTCATGAAGCGGGAGAGTGGCGCTCAATCATTGCTTGCTCGACGTTATTTCCCAATAAAGACTGGGACATGAGCGCTAAAATGAGCGCTAGTATTAGTACACGACCTAGAAGTGGCTGTCGCTGCTGCATTGTGGTAAGTAATAACAGTGAGATGTCACAACACCGAAATACCACCTCGTTATAGATTGAAGACTTATCCAACTAGTCGTGTACGGCGAATGGAAGTTCGGAATCGCGGAGCGAATGTACCTAGGCGGCACAAAGGCAGGCGAAAATACACTCGTGGGGACCAATGACTAAATGTCTGGAGGTGATCCATACGGAAAGCGACCTTCAAACGGCCCAGTGGCCCAGGACGAACCCTGGTCGGCGCAGATGCGGTGCTTGAGCCATTGTCCTATTCCCTCTGGGGTGTACTGGCAGAAAGATATGAGACTGCTGTATCTCGATTCCAGGACTAATAGATCTTCGGCATCCCAGTAAATATCAAATCGCTTGAAGGCCTTCGCCCTATGATACAAGCGACCATCGGCGGAGTGCAAGTTGTTGCAGCATAGCTCATACATGCTCTCGTTCTTCCAATTCTTGATAGGGTATGTTTGCCCAATAAGACGACATCGATCGCCCGATTCAACTCTCACAATCATACTGGCCATTAAGTAGCCAGTCAGAGTCGACCATTTGGGCACATCATTTGAGCTGAAGTACTTTGTGTTTCAAGGAAACTCGAGGAACCAGTCCCCTCCCTTGGGTCCAGGAGGTGCGTACGCTAACAATTCACCTTGCTGGTTCATAAGGATAACAGTGGGCTCGTTGTTGCGGACCTCGGTTCTATAGAGAATATCGCATAATGGCGACTCTTGTGATGGAATGTTTGAACGTGGCTGAATGCCGTACCATTCAGGATGAGGATGGATGACATCTACTGGAAGCTCGTACGAAGGAATTGGTTTAGTTGCCTCGATTCGAGGCTCAGATGCTTCCAGGGAGCGCTGGCGCATTTTCGTAGCAGCTTGCAAAGCTGTGTCGTTCGAATCAAGCTGTAGAACTTTGCGCAGGCGAGCCGAAAGCCCGACCATCGAACGTGCTTCTACCACGTCTGGTCGTAGCCGATGTAGCATGCGCAGCACTTCGGCAGCGAGATCGAAGCGGCTCTTCTCATAGTCAGGGCGCGGCATATCGGCTGGCCAAGCGACGAGCCAAAGGACGCCGTAGATCTTATCTCTCACATCTGCGCATGAGAAGTCGTTTATTACTCGTAAAACCTGATTCAATGCAGACAGATGCTATCCTGTAGCTGCCAGAACCAAGCACTTCAGCTGCGGAATAATGGCATTAAACTCGGTGCGCATTGCTGGGCAGATTCTCAATCTTCGGGCATATCTCTTCGTCTCTAGCCATTCATAGGCATACACTGCCTTCAGGTAGAGAGGGTACCGATAGCGATTGTAAAACCACATCTCCAGTCTGATATTGAAGGCCAGAAGACACCGGAGAGGCAAGTACTCATGACCGCAGCAGAAGAAGACATCGACACCTAAGTAGAGCTCTTGGAATATCCACACACGAGAAAAATAAGGTCTGTGAATCAGCGCCAAGAACGCTTTTGCCAACCTTTTCCGCTCCCTGGCAGAGACTGAAAGAATGTACCAGTACACAAACAGTCGGTTATCGAATTTTGGTATATCCTCTGACCAGCCTCTGAACTTCGCGTACTTGGTGATGGGATACGTCAAGTGCTTAGAGGCGTACGGTATGGTGGCAAATCTCCGAGTAATGATGTTGAAGAGGTAGGTGCTGTCGTCTGCATGAGGACCCAAGCAGGCGTAGACCTTGACGCCTTGCTATATATGATGCCCATCAACGCAACCTGGTAGTTCTTTTCATGTATCCCTTCCTGTTCTATGCATACAGCATCTACCCAGATGTAGGAACTCACAGTCCGTCTAGATTAAGCTTGCTGCTGCAGCACATACTCGCAATTCGCCCGGACGGTCATCTCCTTGCCGTCGACCAATATTACTGGTGTAGATTGGGGATCGCCCCAAGTATACGACACAGCGGCATAGGGTGGAGCGCCATAGATTGGCCGTACGGAAAGCTCACGGGCGACTGACTGTCCGAAGCCGCCTTGCAGGAATTTGATTAGTCGAAAATGTGTCTGTGGATTGGGGAGTGGTTCATAGACAAAGGACTGATTGCCTGCTTCTGGCTCCATGTTGTGATAGATAGGCTCGTGATCGATCATCTACCGGCGAGGCTGGACACTGGACGGCTGCTGAAGATTTCATATGCTAGTCGGTTTGCGACCTTGGAATTCCTCTTGCAAGTGAGAAAGCTATGCACGCTTTGAAGGTTCGACCGTCTTACTGAGCTCAATCAGAATGTATGCTGTGTATGGCGTTGTTCGGATTCATGGAATGGCGACCAAGGCCGAAGTGAGTGGTGGCATGGCTTGGCAGCACGAATGGACGCGAAGCTGACGCGGCGTGTTCGTGATTCGCCATGGCAATAAGAATCGTCTCCAACCCTCATCAACGGAACGATATTGCGCATGATCAACGTTTTTGATTATCGCAGTGTCGAGCTAACCTTGAGTCAGCGATGCAGGGTTTGACGATTGAGAAGGATGAAATGGTTGCAAAAGCCATCGGCGTTGATGTTTGACGTCAACGAATGAGCACAGACCATCTTGAATTACTCCGCCTTAATCGCTTCCTGACGGACAGCAACTGCGACGCAATCAGCGAAAATGTGGACCGTAAGCGGTTGGACACGAGGAAGTCACTCTGGGCATTGTCGATGATGAGATAACATCCGCTATGGGCGCCCCTCTACCTTTGTAACAACACTGCGCCTTTGCGCCCATACGCTTGCTTTCGTTCACGTCTTTTTGTTTCCATTCACTCTCGTTGATCGATCGTAGTAGTGATCATGCATCTTACTTCTTTCATTGTCGCTGCAGCCGCAGCTTTGCGCGTCGCGCAAGCAGACTTCATGGTGTACACAGTACCTCCTATACCGACTGATCAAATCCCCAAATTCACAGATCCAGCAGAAGTCAGTATACACTTTGCCACACTTCACACCTGGCTAACACCACATAGGCTTCAGGCTGGACCTTCAGCGTCTTATATAACGGCAACCGTGCCTACGATGTCTATACCAGCGGCCTCGGCTCGAGCTACCAGTCCTCACGCTCATCCGCCGCATCCGAAATCGCCGCCTTTGTACGCACTGCCACGAACTACACCATTCCATCGGATGTCACGGTAGATGATACTACCACAACATTCTTCTCGCGACCGAACTGGTATACAGCGCTGCCGAGTGACGCCAGATCCTTCAAGGAGCGGCAGGTCTCAGATCAGTTCAGCATTGTGAGGAGCTTCATTGCGGTGAGGCAGACTACGGCGAGCTCAACGGGCAAGGCAGTTCCTACGGCGCAAGCGTTCTTGGATGCGAAGTTTGGCGCCATGGCGGCGGCGGCTGCGGCAGTGTTCTTATGAACGGCACGGGTATGAGTAGGAGTAACGAAGTGCGTCGGAACAAGCGTGACAAGAACGACGTTGGAGTCGCCACGATGTTACTACCATGATAGTCACCTTGGGACGATACGAAGATCTACGGACCTCTGTCCATTCTGAGGGCATACTATTAAGCTTGGGCATGAGACATGCTGAATACGATTTTAAGAACATTACCATTGTGTAAGGTAGCCACCCGCTCCAGAGTGAGGGCACGCTGTTCAATTGAGCCAACGACAGGAGACAATTGCCTTTAAGCTCTCAATTTTGGCGACACAGTAGGGAACGAGGTTGGTACACTTCCCGTCTCCTCGACCTGACCGGCTGTAACAGTCACTGGCAGTAAGCTAAATCTAGCCCCCAGTCAAGCGTCGCATGATGCCATGAGCCAATTGCATGTCACTCTACACGCTCCATTACTCCCACACAGTGCGCCGTGGCGACAATGGTTTGCCTAAATGGGACGTTGACTGCATATACATAACATTGAGTCTCTTATTTCGCTAGGTCCTCCTCTCAAAGGCCACTTTAGTAGCCATGTCCGCAAAACCATTCCCAAAAATTGTCTGTCTTTTCAACTCGCCTACACCAAACTTCTGTGCGTACGAACGCGGCGACCCTTCATCCACCCTTGAGCCCTTGTTTGCAGCTTTGCAGTCATCATGCGAGCGGTCCTACTCCTTCTGGGAATTCCGCATACGTAGCTCGTATACTGGCTTCGGATACTCTAGCATCGCCAACGATGCCGAGGATATCTCTGCAATGGTCGGATATCTAAGGGGATTGGGGAAAGAGAAAATTGTTCTGCTTGGGAGCTCGACTTGTGAATTGATTGAATGATCGTGTTTGTTCAACGATGTTGACGGTCAGCAGATTGTCAAGATATCCTAGCCTATGCTAGCTCGACCACTGCTCTACCCGAAGTAGACGCCTACATCCACCAAGCACCCACATCCGACCGCGAGACAGCATCATTACTCATGCCGCCCACCTTCCTTGCGCAAACGCTCGGACACGCTGAAGACATGATCGCGAGAGGCAACAAAGACGAAATCATGCCCAAGTCCCTTATCCCGCCAATTTTCACCTTGCCCATCACGGCGTATCGCGGGCACTCACTCATCGCCAAAGGCGGAGATGACGATTACTTTTCGTCCGATCTTGATGATGCGACACTGGCAGAGACTTTTGGACGCTTGATGAAGCCAACGCTGATAATGCCGAGCGAGCGAGAATGATGAGATGGTACCAGCGAGTATCGATAAAGAAAGACTGCTACGGCGATGGAAGAGCGCCGCACCGAAGGGTGTAGTGAGCGACTTTTCCGGGCTGATTCCTGGGGCTGATCATGCGTTGAGGGAAGACGCAGCGCAAGAATGGTTTGCTGCGAGAGTTGTAGAGTTTTTGAGAACGCTGGGCGTATGATACGTATCGCGAGCGATGCCTAGATTCGTAGTTGATCGGACGTGAAGGCTGTCTAGAAAAAAGGTGACCCGGCTAGACCAGTGAACAGATCGTCCCATTGAGATTGATCAAGGTATAACGAGTTCTCGAATTCATGCGCTTGCTCGTCATCTGCACGAGGCGGTTGAGTGGTGAGGCTGTAGTCGTCGTCGTTGTCGACTACCGTGTTGCCAGCACTGCGGTCCAGATTCGACCGAGGCGCAAGTGCGTGAGTTATCGTACCCGACTGCAAACCAGCGGCTTGCGCTTGCTGCCCACATGATCGGTATTTCGCGACAATCTGCATCAGGGATTCGTGAAGCTTTGCAGCTGCCATCGAGTAGCTCTTCATGTCATCGATGATGCCCAGCGCCGAAGCCAGATCTCCGTGCTGAACCTCGTGATCTACTGCCTCAGGACGATACAAGCAGACATCCATCAAGAGGACGATACTGGCGATGAAAACGCCGTACAGAATGGCTGCAATGCGGAGTCGGATCTGCACGGAAGGATGGCCTGACTCAAGAAGTCGCGTTTCGGCATAAATGATGTACTTTGCCGACCTCAGACATGCGTCTCGTGACGAGGTATACTTCGCATTGTACTTGGCTCCAGTAGTCAAATATGGCAGATGAAGCTTGCATCGCTGTGAATGCATCAAAGAATTCAGCATATAAGCTTGGAGAAAGATGTTAGACGTTGCATTTTCGGGATCGTGCGCGTACTCTTCCAGTTCGAAGAAATGAGGCATGCTACGTCGCATCTGTTCGAGTTCGGAATCCATGGTCATGACATGACTGTAGTACTCTAGTCGCTGGGAACTGGCGGCAATGATGATATTATGGTCAACTATGCTGCGCGATATCTCGGCGAGGTGAATGCGTTGGAGGAAATATGACATGTCTGTTGGCTGGTTCAGAGGCTGAGACTCGGGAACACTGCCGTCTCTGATGTCGTTGTCGTTGATGTTGCGTGGCTTATTGACGCACATGTGGAGCGGATGAGCTTGGTACACTCCTTCTCCCGGCCCGTTGAACATGACAGCTATTAACCTGATTCTCGTATTAGCACCATTTCGATCTGCTTGAGATACTGATCTTGTACGAACCAATCGGTAGCTACCAGATACCACCAAGCGCGACGACCCATCTCAACAGTCACCGTGTCTTCTGCCTTGGTGATGGCCTCGTTGTCGATCTGATGGAGTCCAAGCTCGCGACCCAGCAACAGACCAGAGGCAATCAGCGACCGATAGCGCACCGACGGGCCTTCCAGATTGGCTACGAGGAACGACAGTATGATGATGCCTTGCACAGTCTCGAGCGAAACGTCACTATTTTGAGAAGCATTAATAACAGCATTTGTTGCTTTGATCCATAAGGGTGTCTGGATGTGAGCTTGAGCAAATGACGAAAATAAGAGGCGCTCCGCAGGGAGTTCATCCCGCGGGGTCCATACATGCGTCGCGCTCGCGATGAGGCTTAGGAGCAATATAACGTAGCCAGGTTGCAGCGGCTCCTGCGCATCAATTTGTTGATAGACGTGATCGATAATCGCCGGGATTGACGGTGAATGCAGGATATGCTGGAAGTGACTAATGCTGAAAATATAGTGCTCCACCAGAATTTTCGACTCTGCGAGTATTGGTAGCCAGACACATAGTATTGGCTCGCCCAACTGCACAGTGTGCCTAGGAGATTGTGGAATGGTCCGTATAGGTGCAATCCTGAAAACAACATACTCGGAACAGGCCGACGCTTGAGTGGCACTTCTGGATAGACGTTGAAGATGTGCCACTACATCGCTCAACTGTTTGGGGTCGGACAGCGAGGCGTTCGAAATGTCCGTGGCTTTGTGAGCTGACGGCGAGTTTGGGACCTCTCTACCACCGATGGGAATCTGGGATATCAAGGCGCTTTGCGCAACACGCGTCTCCAAATCATCAGTGAGCGCTCGTAGAGCTTTGATCTCGGCAAGTAAGTCCGCATGGGTGGCCGCCGGTTCTTGTAGAGTTTGGACTCCCGCTGGCAAGGTGGGTTGAGCTGTCGCTGGAGCTACTGGCTGCGATGTTGTATGCTCGGTACATGTCGGTGTCTTTGCCTTTGAGCATCCTGCGACGAGGGATGTGGGATCGAAGTGGCGTGTTTTGCCACGTGATCGGCAACTTGTGCAGGGCAACGGTCGGTCACAACGGAGTTTTCGCGTCCGGCAGAAGTTGCAAGAGAATTGTCCTTTGCGACTAACCCTGCGCTCACCTGACGATGGCATCTTTCCAGAGCTTTAGTGCTCGAAGATATGTAGACGTGTTCCGTGGGTATTCCGTGGAAGAATGAAGGTGCGACCGGCATTCGACTGAAGGATGCCTTATTAGCGCCAAGCATCCGCGGGTATTCCGCGGACTACCCATCCCAAACATGAGCCTACCTAGCAGTCCCGTATATAAAGGAGAAGCCAGATCGACAATCTCATTTATGTGGAAAGTCGTGTAACAGCATTTACAACTGTTTACAGTTCGCACTCTTTCGATATAGAAAATGCTCGATACAGAGAAAGGAGCCTCGAGCAATGAGTCCAACATGACCGTAGCACGAACCGATCGACCTATATCCTGCGCGGACCGCGAAGTACTCGGCAGGTCAGACACCGACCCATCGATCGGAAAGACGACACAAGATTCCAATGTCGTTGACTTCGCTGGCGTTGATGACCCCGAGTACCCATTGAATTGGCCACGAGCCAAGAAGTTGCCGGCGATCGTCATAGCTACCAGCTTGACGCTGATCTCGTATGTTCCATTGCATTCTGTTGACGGTGCTCCAGGATGAAGGCTGATCATGTATGGCAAAGTCCTTTCACATCCACCATTTGCGCCTCCGCAACGCTGGATATCTTATCGCATTTCGACTCCACCAACCAGATGCTTGGAGCCTTGGTCACGACTATATTCCTACTTGGCTACACGTTGGGACCGATCGCAATTGCTCCTTTGTCCGAGATGTATGGAAGAGCCATCATGTACAAGGTGTGCATCGTGTTCTTCGTCGTTTTCAACGTGGCATGCGCGGTCGCAAATCGTCTCGGCTCACTCATCGCATTCCGCTTCCTCGCTGGGATCATGGGATCGTGCCCTATCACGCTAGGAACTGGGACTATTGCTGACCTAATGCCTGCAGAGAAAAGAGCCGGCGCAATGGGAGCATACGTGCTCGGTTCCGTGCTCGGTCCTTCGATCGGACCAATTGTAGGAGGATTTATGACGCCGAAGACTGGATGGCGATGGACATTCTGGCTTGTGGCCATCATTTCCGGGGTCATGGCAGTCGTAACGTTGTTGTTTGTGCGCGAAACGTATCCCTATGTCCTCCTTGAGCGGAAGACGAAGCAATTGCGCAGAGAGACAGGCAACACGAGCCTGCGGTCGGCGCTAGCTACAGGTAGATCGCCACGAGGTCTTTTCGTCTTCTCGATCTTCCGACCACTGAAGATGCTGCTCTCTCCAATTGTTTTCCTATTGTCACTTTACGCTGCCATCGTCTACAGCTATCTATATCTGTGCTTCACCACCATCGAGGTAGTTTTTGGCAGACAGTATGGATTCAACAGCGGCGAAGCTGGGTTAGCCACAATGGGCATGGGGATTGGCTCTGCTGTGGGAATTGCGGGATGTGGCCTTGCGTCTCAGAAGATCTCCGGATATCTGACAAAGAAGAATGGCGGCGACCCAAGACCCGAATATCGCTTACCACCAATGGCAGTCGGCGGATTCATCACACCACTGGGCCTATTCTTGTATGGCTGGTCTGCGCAAGCAAAGACCAATTGGATGGTTCCAATCCTTGGTAATGTGTTCCTTGGAATGGGCATGGTATTGACCTATGTTAGTTTCAACCCGCTTGTTCGAGTTGAGCGCGTGCGATTGACAACTATCTCAGATGCCCAGCGCTATGTACCTCGTGGACGCATACACCACTCATTCAGCCTCTGTAACAGCTGCAAGCACCATTTTGCGATGTCTGCTCGGAGCACTTCTACCGCTGGCAGGACCAGCAATGTACGACGCGCTAGGACTCGGATGGGGCAACTCACTACTTGGTTTCATCGCGATCGCTTTCATTCCGGTGCCTTTTGTTTTCTATCGCTACGATCAGCAAATTCGCGAAGCCAAGATCTGGGAGGCAGAGTTCTGATCATGGAAACATGACATCTCCTGGTGAGGCAGGAAATTGTACAACAGTCTGTATTTTTATGCCGAATGTCCTCTCCTGAGATCTCACCTGAAAGCATTTGAGTAGAGGCGATGTGCACCCGAGAACAGATTATACAAAATTAGGTTGCGTCATCTCACGTGCCAGGCACCAGCCGCGTCCACGTGCACGCTAGTCGCACGTGCCTGCCCTCGCACTATATAAACTACTGGTCGCTCCTGCCTCCAGAAAATCATACTTACCTTCTTGCGATCACCCAGCTCAAAGATTGGGTTGATCATCCAGGATCTGCTGCATTGCACATGGCGGTCAGGACTTGGATCGAGTCTTCTTCGGAGGTCTCGGTGGGACAATTTTTGTTGGACTGCTTCTGTAAAGCTGCTTTTCGTTGATATCGTCGCCGCTGGTGATGGGTTGAAGAAGAGAAGGCATTGACTGGAACCTTACGAGAGCACGCATTTTAGCGAAGCCGCACGCACAAAATGACGGTTCACATGCGATAGCTGCCATCGCTCTTGCTGCGGCCATCTACTCGGCAATCACGAACCTGAAGAGCCCAATCCGTAGCGCGCTTGCGCACTGCTCAACTGTCGTGCGTTTTGAAATTCTACTGTCTCGCAAAGACCCATGAGCCGCGTGTCTTCACCTTGTCGAACTCGCATTACCGTCGCTGTCTGCTTGCCCTTGCACGCGAGGGCGCTTCGTTGCAACGATTCGTGATGTTTGTCGCGACCATCTAGATATGATCCACCGTTCTGTTTCCAACCGTTTTGGACTTGGCATGAGACTCGGCTTGAAACATTTGACACGCTTACTTTCCGACAGAACACCCAACATTGCGATGCCGGATCATGAAGAAGCCGCTGCCATCAGTCTCACCGCCCGTTCCTCCTCATGCTCATACGATTAGAATTGGAAATCCTAACACGTTCAGTGCCGCTTAACAAACCTATATAGCAAGCTGTCGAGGCTCCGGTCTGGGCATCAGATTTGCTAGACAGTCTCATCATCTTCCATTTGCAGTAATTACTTCCTTGTCATCATAATCATCATTCTTACGTTCTTAACTTGCCCTTCTTGGCATAATTAAATAAACTTCTTCTACACCATGTTGCTGAACAATATCATGTACGCGGCTCTCGCTCAAGCCCTGGGCGCATCCGCAGCGACCATGATGGTCACAGTTGCCGCCAACAATAAATTCCAATTCACTCCAAACACAATAACTGCTCAGCCCGGAGACATGGTTGCATTCAACTTCGTTGCCCAGGTAAGTCTTCCCTCACGTACTTCAATAACTCTCCACTCACCATCTGCCACAGAACCACAGCGTCGCCTCCTCAAACGCCAACACACCCTGCCAACCCGAACGCAACGCCATCTTCTCCGACTTCCAACCCGTCGCCGCCCCAGCCGGTAACAACAAAGGCAAAGGCAAGAACCGCAACAACAACCGCCAAACAGGCAACACACCCATGTTCATGGTCCCTATCACGGATACACAACCTATGTACATCTACTGCAGTCAAGCACAACATTGCCAACAAGGCATGGTCATGGTGATCAATCCGCCCAACGCGGCGGCAGTACAGCAGTACGCTAATAAGGCGGCGAATGCGAGGAATAATGTCAGTCCAAGAGGCGGGATTTCGGGGGGCCAGATGGCGAATAATGCAGCGGGAACGAATCCGAAGAATGTACTTGGTGCTAATCAGGGAGATGCTGCGACCACTGGGAAGGGCAAAGGAAAGGGGAAGGCGAATGCTAATGGTGGTGGGAATGCGAATGCGGGTGGTGCGGCGGGTGCGTTGACGGGACTGCTTGGTGGCAAAGCGAATGGAAACTGAATGTTGCCAGTGTGAGGTGATGTAGCATAGATTCGATGACAAAATGTACATATCAAGGCACGATGCGATCCAAGTCAACGCACACTACCTCTGTCTTCACAATCGCGCCTTGCAAGTGCAAATAGTTTGTTGCTGATCGGGCAAACGACATTCTTTGCCAGGACTTCTTATCAATCGAACGACATGTCTCACAGCATCAATGATGATTTGAAAAAGAGTATGATCCTTCTAGACCGGACCTGCACTTCCGTGGCGCCAGGATCATGAGTTCGCGATGTTGAGCTCCGAGGAGTTTGAAACGCTGTTTGAAACACCCATCTGCATGTTTCAGTAGCTTACGGAGAGCTTGTTCCGACTAAGCACGTGAGGCTAAGACAGTGTCCTTGTGAGCGCCACATCATCGACCCCGCTTTAGTGGCGTTTAAAACTTGGTAAAGAGGGCAGGGCGATGAGATGTTGAGCCGCGGTAAGTCGTTTGCTGTACTTTTGCGAGACCTACGTGCGATCATGCTTGCAGTCTCTAGGTGTAATGATGAAGATGTTGATGATGATGAAAGCTAATACTTTCTTATTTTATAGCAAGAAGGATGGGTATCATGACTGACGTTTTCAAAACTCCTTACTCCTTCCTCTTCCTCTTCTACCATCCTCTTTGCATCGCAAAGTTCGACTTCGCCGGAGGTGGAATAATGAGATCAATCTCGTCCACACTCATGCTTCGCAGCTTGTATGAGTCCTCGCCCATGGTTGCTGACCCTTGCAGTTTACCTGCTTCTAGCTGCTTAAGCCGGTCCTGCGCTGAGGGTTTTGGGTATGAGTTCTGGGAAGTGCCGGCGAAGAAGCGCGGGAACAATCGATTCATGAGGGGTTTGCAGCCTGGTAGACAGCCGCATGCAACGCCTACACCTCCTTCGACAGACATTACAATGAAGCATTCGGCGCCGTGCCCTTTACGGTGGTGTTAGCGATGAAATGGAGGCGGGTAGGGTTAGTGGACATACACATGACGTCGTATGACTCGAGGTAAAGTGAAGTGTAGTAGATACGCAAGCTTCCTGCGACGCAAACGCTGCTGCTGTTAACCTTTTGTTAGATATGCATGATATCGTGATTGAGCTTACATGACGCCAAGCGAGAACATGCAAGTGAGTGTGATGCGCTGACGACGCGATATCTTGACGTTCAGGAGGTCTTTCGCAGGCCATAGGAATATGACAAAATCACTGAACGTGTTCTGCGCTGAGTGGTAGTAGTAGATTGCTCGAACGTTCAAACATTTGGCTGTGCCAATGTACTTGAAGATCTCCCAGTATGTGCTGACCGGACTTAAGTGATGCTTAGCTGGGTCGTTGATATCGAGGAGAATCTTGATCAAGACTTACTTGCACTGGAAAAGAGTGAAGAAGAAGGCCATGGTGCTCAGAATAATAGTATAGACGATCATCGACCGACAGAACCACTTATTCAGTCTTGAAGGAAAGATCCCTGGACGTCATTAGAGACTGATCGTTTGAGGCATATACTTGGAGGTTAAACTGACTCAAGTATGTGAGAAGAATCGCAACTTTCATGAGCGTGACAATAGCTGTGAAAAGTAATTGATTGGCCATGGACATCTGTATTGCATAAGCCATGAGCACGGAATGCTACAGGTTCGTCGTACCTGGGCCGCCCTGATCTTGCCATACATAATCTGCGGTTTGAGGTCCCCTTGTGATGGTCAGATTTGGCGCGCGATGTAGTGGTAAAAAGCTCGTACATAGATGATAGCCCAGCTGGAAATTAGGCCCCATTGCTATCAAGATCATGATATTGCTGGCAACGGAGAGAATCTCGTCATCGTTAGCGAGGTGCTCTTCGTTTTGTCGAAATGTGACCAAGACTCACTGCCGCAATTAGCATGAGCCAATCATCCCATCCTAAGGTCCTGACGATGACGGTCCGACTGTAGAACCGACAAGAAATCGCTCCAACGACCAGGGCTGTCATCGGTATCATGATGCCCATGGCCACGGGTCTCTTCGTAAACGGGTCGACATAGTTGGGAGGCGGAAAGGATGCGAATTCTGCAGGCGTAGGGAAACGGGAAGTCATTTTCTCGATCAAGTCCAAGAAGGCAGGAACGCACTCAAATCAGTAATTGTACTGTACCACCGCAATCAGCACAATGGTCTGAGCGCTCGCGAACCACATTCTTTATCTAAGGCTGACAGCCTTACCCCTGTCAACCCCAGATGGAAGGTCTGATCTAAGAGCGGCAGGTAAGAACTAGAAGCGGCACTCATATGCAGATATATGCAAGCCAGCCACACCATCGCTCGAGCTTGCTCAAAGTGTAACAAAGGCCGAGGCACAGAACAGGTTCGATGGCAGTTGGCGCAAATCGGCGAGCTGAAGTGGCACGCCTGTGGTTTCTTGAGTGTTCCAAAGACGTGACCAGTACCGAGGCTATGCGTCGAGGCGCACTATTGCGCGCTCGAAGCGACGGGAGATGTGCGTAGGGCGGTAGGCTAGAGACGTTGGTGCCGCCGGGGGTCATGTTGATTGATCTGACAAGAGAGTCGCGTGGGGTGCTTCACGTACGACAAATTGCCCGATAACAAGATGCAGTACTGATGTACCAACATAGCAGACCTTCGCTGTAATTGTATCCATGATCGATGTCACTCGCAACCGATCTTGCGGATCGTGTTCGGGCAGATTTGGATCGTGGTAATTCTCACATGGCCGCACAACCAAATCCAGGCCCAAGCGCATTCCGGGCGAACACATTTACCACACGACGGGGCGGTCATCGTCATTGGCACGGTGTCGGTAGGACCTTCGAAGTGGGTACCCAGGTGATCGAAATGGCGCGCATACAATCTGAAACAGACCTGCCCAACGTGGTGATCGTCCCGCGAGCTATGTATCTTTCGGCGGTTTCAAGAAGCCTCCAGGTTTCCAATGCCGAGGGCCTTGCAGTAGCACCGGCTGGACTTGAGTGCTGTAAGGCTAGTGTATGAATCACGGATGCGTCTAGCCGCGACCACGTGGACGCGAAAGTATCCTCCGTGTACCGACATGGCTGGTGCATTCGTGCCGGATGCGGGCCCGCTGCATGCTCGGTGTCATCAACATCATATTTTCGAAATATTTGGGTTTCGATTGGATGCCGGGCTGAAGGTCGCTATTGTTCTGCTCCAGGTTGACGTACAGCGGGCAGGAGCTGAAGCTCCGCTTGTGTTACAAAGTCGGTCCGTGCACAAACCAATGCCATCATTACCCACGCCTGGCAAGGCACCGAGGCTGCCACAATACACTCCGCCCTGAACGGCTTAACATCAATTGCATCAGGCTTATCGCGCGCAAAGATACGAATGACACATTTTTTCCAAGGCATGGTCTGCGATCGCTGCGTTCTAGACACAATACCTGACATTCGCGTTCGACGCCGAAAAGTGCCGCCTGTCATTTTCCTTTCTTCAACACGACCTTCCTCATGCGCAATCTAAGACACTCCAGCCTATGCCTCAAGCTTCTCAAGAAGTGGAAGCTAAGACTTCGGTAATATGACAACATGTTCAAACATGGTATCAGCAATTGACTGGACGGCGGCGCGGTGAAGCGACGACAGAAAACACAATAAGACGGTGATTATCACGAAATGTCACCGATCAAAATTGATTGGTTAGGTCACAATTGCTATCGATGTGATTGAGGGTAGCTGAACAGCTCTTGGCCAATGATGGAGGGCGAGCGTCGAAACAAGACACCCTGCGCAAAAAAGATGATTATTGGGGCTGGATGCAAGCTTCATTCCTGTGCGACACATTTGACCGTCCACAGTATTGCGGCCCTAAAGCCGTAACTATTTCGCTCCAGTATCACCGAAACACAGACAATTATGTGCTACTTAAGCCATATCCTGAGAGTAGAGTCGTTGGATGCAGCATCTGTCCTCTCGCACGATTTGCAGAGACGCTGTGGACTATCTGGAGGCAGGTCTACCAATGCCACGAAAATGATAGGCCGGCAATGGGATAGGGAAAGAATGGTATGACGCTGAAATCCGATGCTCAGCCCGATATGGTGGCTGCGCGCACATCCCCTGCCAAGCGGAACAGACTACATTTCAGCTCACAGCCTAGAACTACAACCTCGTTAACACCGCCCCCGGCTTTCGATGATCTTGTTTCCCGTCCGCAATGGCTGCAAATGCAACTTGGCCGCTTGCGAGATTCAATCATGAGCCACTTCCAGATTCAACAAGTCACTTTCGTCTTATCGAGATCTTCCAAGGAGGACTTGATGCTCAAGGCCACGTTGTGTAAAGTTTGACAACATGGCGCATCGACGATGCGCCATTTTACTATACAATATCCTATACCTGGGGCGATGAACAGGACACTGTGTACATTATCATCAACGATGCGGAAATGACCGTACGGGTCAACTGTGACTATGCGCTTCGACAAGCGCTTGCCTCCGAAGCAAGCAAATACCTCTGGATCGACGCGATCTGCATTGATCAAATGGCAACACAAGAGAGAAACCATCGGGTGGCTATGATGGGCAAAGTGTACTCGAGAGCAGCACATGTTCTTGCTTGTGTTGGGAATCACGCAGATGATAGCCAATTCCTTTTCACTAATCTCGGAAAAGAACAGTCGTTGCTATCTAAGATCTACTCACCAGTGTCCAGCAGAGGCGAATTGTGCGCGGATGGTTGGACTATCAGGAACCCGATCTTTTCGTCCAAGTGGCTAAGTTCGATGTGCATCCTGTCCACCGGAACAGTAACGAGGAAGAGACTCGCTGCAGCATTTGCTCGGTTCGTGGAGCGCCCATACTTTTCGCGCGTTTGGGTAAGCTCTTTGAACCGCAGTGGCCGAAGGTCCTGTGCTAAATATTCATACAGATTCTCCAAGAACTATATTTAGCAATGACAATATCATGCTTGTGCGGCACAGACTCAAGACCTTTCAATGACTTACTTGCCACAAGTATGCTTCTGAAGTTTTGGGATGAGAGAGGACAAGGACCGGTTATGAATCTCCGGTCGATGAGTGCGATTCTGCGTCTACCACGCTCACCATTCTACCTGCTGCGCCGTCAGAGAGCTTGCTGCGATATTTATGACGGTTCAGATCCCATAATAGACCGTCTTGGCTGCCTCACCTTCGCCACTGGATACCAGAAACCACGCGAGATCAACCACATGTTGCGCGTCATGCAATACTTCGATTGTGCAGACGTGAGGGACAAATTGTACGGGATTCTGTCCATTGTGGACTGGGGTGGCATAGCGCCGTCCAAAGTGCCTCATCCAGATTATGGGAGGACTTCAATTGAGGTGATATCCACCATCCTCAGCTTGTATCTCTTAGATATCAAAAGTTTGGGCTTGGGCGATGTTGAACGGGCTGTCGGGTTGTATTTTACCTTTACTATCACCCCGAGCAACGCTGGCCTGCAAAGAGCATTCCACGCACGGTGTTTCGACAGGACCGTTCTCGAAGTTCTTCGATCGTGTGGCAAGCCGCACATTGGAAGTATAGATTCATCAGTCATGGGAGCCAGTCTCTCCGTCGCTTCAATCGCAGGAAGCGAGCTTTGTTACCATAGCCTGGTGGTACTATTCCCTCTACGCGAAAAAGATGGTGTGGAATTCGCCTGCGTCATCCAGCCACTACCGGTGTCGCATTGAACGATACCTTGCAGCGCAAATATCTCTGCTGCTGTGGAATCCAAGCGAATGAATCACATGTAAATATCGTCGATGAAGATGGCGTGATTTTCGCTCACGCACCGCTAGGTACTGTGCCCCAGTGACACTTACTTGACGTATGGCTTTGCCTCAGTCGCGACGGTCTGGGCTCTTGGATTGGTAGTGCGACCATCGGGGCCGGGTGTCTATAAGATAATCGGCTAAGCCTTTCAAGCTGGAGATGAAGACGCACACTGGTCATGGTCGCTAGCCTGGGACCGGTACTGGCCTGTGTGGGATGCGTAAGATCTTCTGGTGTTGTCTTGGACCTATGGAATCTGGTATCAATGTCGACAGCCTCACTACGAATTGGCATGTCTCAATCTGCGTGTCTGCGGCAGTGATGACTCTTCATTTTCCGAAGGTTCAATTGATCAGCGAGATCTGTTCTAAGTCCAAAGCGATAATCGTTCGTGAGAAGCTGTCGAATACTGATACAATACGAGATCTTTTGTTATTGAGATGACCAACATCGCAATAAACCAGATTCGGCCGAGTCGATCTGGGATATCTAGGTAATATGTTGTGGGACTCTGGTCATCTGACCCAGTGCTCACATAAGTTCAAGCCAAGTAATTCACGTAAAGGACACTGCTCCACTTCAGACGGTGCACATGGCGGAGACGGTCTCGCGTCAGCGATCTCCTGGCTCGAACTCCAGTGAGCCGAGGCGATAAAGATGTTTCGAGTGGAGGTGTGCACGGCTGCATGGGTAAGGAGATCGGCAGCTTGAGTATCCACGTTATCATTTGAATATTGATACATAATAAAGCTCATACACCTTTCTCCCCATTATCAAGTATCTACGCCCTGTAGCCACCATACCGACTCGGCAGCACCGCCTTCAACAACTTCGGGAAATTCGGCGTTCCCAGACCCGAGACCGGGTCCCATCCAGTCGTCGCATTCCAGCTGGCATACGGAATGACAGGGCTACCATTCAGCGGGCCATGGAACCTAGCATGACCATCACAGCCAGTGCTACCTCCAAGAACAATATCGTTCAAGGCCGTAGGATTCGAGTAGAGGAGTGGGTTCAAGAAGCCGAGCGCGGGCTTCTTGGACTTCAGTCGGGCGTCGTTGAGGAGAGCGACGATACCAGCGAACGCGGGCGCGGAGGCTGAGGTACCCTGGTAGCTCTTGAGCACGCCCTTGTCGTAGACGCGGAAGCCGTAGCCCTGAGCGGCGACATCAGGGAAGCCACGGCCGTGGCGGTTAAAGTAGGGCTTGTTCGCCTCGCCGAGCTTGTGGAAGTACGCCTTGATGGCATCGTCCTGGTACGATGGGCGCTTCCAGTAGTCTGAGAAACCACCCGAGGAGAAGAACGTCGCGGTCTCGTTGAGGTAGCGAGTCGAGCCGACGGAGGTCACGAATGGGCAGGCAGCAGGGTACTGGGGCTGGAATTTGGTCGTGTTCTTGCCGTCGTTGCTCTGGCAGGCAGATCCGACACCGCTGTCGCCGGAGGAGAAGATGACGCTGACACCGCGGGATCCGAGCTGAGCGAAGAGGTTGCAGACAGTCAAGGCGTAAGACTTGGGCACGCTCTGCTCGTTCTCGCCGTAAGAGGTCGAGATAACCTGGGGGAGATCCTTCTGGTCAAGCTTGAGAACGTTCTGGAGGAAGTCGAGGTAAGGCTCGTTGGCGCTGTCAGCCTCATCAGGCTGATCAAGATCAGCGACCCAAGGACCACGCCCTCCAGTGCTGAACTCAGTTACTGGGAGAGGGCTGCTGACACCAACGATGTACTGCAGATCCAAGTTGGCCTCACCACTGTCGTCGCTAGAGTTCTGGGCGTTGAGACCGCCGTTGTACTGAATGACCGAAAAGTTCTGGCCGACAGCCTCAGGAAGAATATTCTGCTCAAATAGCGCGAGGTCGCGGTAGCGGGCATACTCCTCCAAGTAGCTGGCGAAAGCAACTTTGCTACCGCTGTTCGCATCAGGCGTGTAATTGATCTGGTAAAGCTGCTTGAGGCAAGCAGGGGTAATGCCAAGATCGCAGTTCACGGTAATATTGGCAGCGTTTGCAGCAATCGGAAGTTCCATCAGCTCGCTTGACATGTCGTGGTTGGCGCGGATGGCAGCGAAGCGAGTGGTTGGCTGGACCAAGTTGATATGTCCGGCAACCTCATCGGGAACCGAATACTCGAGCGTGCGGAGAGCCCTGCGCGGCTTTTTCTCGGTGCTCACGAACCAAGAAAACTGTGTATCGAGCATCTTGTTCGCGACGCCAACGGTGGTCTTAATGGTCACCCAGTCGGCCTCTAACTCGGCGTTGTCAATGCCAACACTCTCGAGCCAGCTCGACACAGCGGATGTCGAATCAGCGCTTGGAAGCAACATCCTCTTCATCTCGTCGTGGGTCAAGAAGTGCTGGCCGTAGTTGGAGCTGGAAGGTGTGGACATGTCGATCACAGCCTTCTCGAACTTCTCGGCGTCTCCTTGCTTCAGCGCAATCTTGAGCCTGAGTGGTTCCGACTCCGCTGCGCTCTTCTGGAACTTCCATCCTGTGATGTTGTGTGAGCTTCATTGCAGGCACGGATATGAGTGAAGTGGCGACAAACCTTCTGGAGTCCCAAATAGCTTCTCAAATGGCTCCGCAAGACTGCTTCCAGCCAGCAGAGAGCCAACGAAGAGTGCTAGAAGAGGTGCCATTGCTGCCGTCGCTGATCGAAAAAACCAAGGCAGAAGGATGGAAAGGCAGTGAGAGATCGCTGGAGGCGAACCATTGTGAGGTTTATGTACTCTCAAACACGATGCACTGTTCATGCGCGCAATATCGGGCTGCCTTGTCGAGTTAGATCGCTGTCACTGCAATGATCGGTGCAATTTTCGAACTGTCCAGGGAAAGTCAAGCCTCGTGGTCCGGTCTTGACGAAGCTTGTGCGGCTCAAAGCTCCTGCCTGTTTGGGCTTTAGCCTACCGATAACAGCGGCTCGGATCTCCGTATTTGATGCAGGTCCTCAACAGCGCCAAACGTGATAGGCCGCGATCATCATAACCACAAATCTTGTCCCGGTGCCGTGACAGACCGTGGTTGTGGTTTGGTAAAGTGATGCAGGTGTTCCTTGTGGATAGCACAAGCTACTTTCATTGAGGCAAAGCAGCTCGCGTGCCTCTCACGAGCTAAAGTACATCGCCACCGTATTGTATCGATTGTCCTTCCATACCCTCGAACAAACTGTTGAACAAGGATTCGTTAACGTTTTGCAGTGTCCAATCGTCAGGCCCCTCGAGGCTGGGGAATTGGACGTCGGTGTTCTCGAAGCCCTCGACTGCCAACGATTGCAAGGTCCACTGCAGATCGTCCTCGTTCTCCGTCGGTAGGTTATCGGCATTGCCCTGGCCGTATGCTGTTGAGGTCATTGCAGCCTCTGCAGCAGGTCTAAAGGGCGGCCTGCGCTCGAGGTTGATGGTGCCAAAGTGTGGTATATGTATTTGAAGCCTCTTCTTGCTATCGACGAAGCCTCCTTCGAGCCCGGAAGCCCCATCACCGCTCCCTGTCGCCACCGCATCATATTCTACACCTGCAGCGGCATCGAGTTCCACGTCAAGAATATGTCGCAAAATAGGAGCAAGTCTCGACAATATTTCATCATTTGGCATGCGATCAAATGTTGTCAGAATGTGCTCCATGAGGCCACGATCGGACGGACGATTGAGTCGGAGAACTTGCCTGATACCAGACGTGTTTGACGACCCAATCAAGCACTGCGAATTGATGTGAGCGAGAGAAAGTACCATGACGGCGATGAAGGCCAAATAGTCGAGACCTCGACAATAGAAATGGCCTGGGTTCCAGATGCGGAACGCAGAGTATCTTGTCAGTATCTCCCGACTAGCCATTGCGGCAGCCAGCTTATGGTAGTTGCTATCCTTCTCTTGAGCTGGGCGAAGGAGAAAAGGTAGGTGAATGCGCAGGACAAGGTGATAATGTGAGAGTTGGTACATCGCTTGCGCAACATCATGGAGAGTATCCGGTGCGATGTTGTCATGAGCTTGGAAGGCTGGCACGAGCCACCATTGAGCGGGCATCACGGCTGCAGCGTTCTGCAGCATGTCCTCAATGTCTTGCGTGTCGATCGCGGCACCCTTTCGGTCAAGGATGTAGCCGGCGATGATGCACTGTAATCGAGCCATGCGATCCAGTGGTTGGCACGCGGCTAATGCCGCTGGGCTCAATGCTTTAGTGTCAATCGAAGATCTTGGAAGTCCAAGTGTGACCGACAGGTAACTGTCCATCTCAATGATGCGGAAGTAGAGCTGCTGGGGATCCAAGCCGGCCCTGGTGTTTGGATCAAGGATTCTGAGAGATGAAGAGTGAGAGTATCGGTGGAGGCCAACCATCTGTGCAACAGTGGTAGCTCGACGGACTGCCATGCAAGCTTTGTGTAGGTTGCCTGCATAGTTTTGGATCATGGCTTCGATCATGATGCATTCAATGCCTTCGACAGACGCAGTCAAGTCGTCGTTGGTTGTGACAAATCGAACAGCCGTATCGAGAGCGTGAGTCATGATTGCGCTTAAGTGATTGCGCGTCGGCGTCGGCGTATGTGGCGAAGATACAGCTCCTTGCAAGAGACTGCTAAGCAGGAGTAGTTTCCTTGCAAACATGACGGGATGTGAATCTCTTGGAGGGAGTCGCAGCATTGTGCGTGGTGATTCTGGTTCTTGGTTCAATTGCGTGGAGGAAGTCGTGCACACCTTCATATGTACATGTGTTGACAAACCAATCGGAAGCTCATAGATCTGGTCAAGATCATGCTCGGGAGGCCATGCGGCAACAAGGTCTCGTGCTAAGCCAGTGTAGTGGTCAGCCATCGAGTTGTCCAAGAACTGCGGGGTGACCGCGTTCGGAGAGCTAGGTTTCTGGCCTTGAAGCGCTCCTTCAAATGCGGTCGCCGCAGTAGCGTTCACGACCAGGCTCTCCAGAGTGTTCTCAATTCTCTTCAGACGTTCTTCAATGCCACCATCTGTTCTCTCAGCCTGTCCATCATCGTACTCTTGGCTGATGCATGTGATCTGCCTTTGGATGCAATTTTCGCATGACTTGTTTGCTGGTAAAGCATAAATGCATCGGACTTTCCGCCGCTTGCACTCCCAGCAATTTCGGGTGCCCTTGCGGACCTTCCTTTTCTTGGTCGGTGATACTTCGTGCATCAGAATTGGTGTACTTCGTCGTCAGAAGGGCGAAAGAAAGCTGACACGCAAGAGTCATTTGGGTGAGAGTTGTGATGACGAGATGGCAAAGCGGCAGGTGAGATGTGGTAGTTCCTTCCCTCCCCGCTTCGACCGAATCCGGCCGAATGACCCACGCTCACTCCTGCCGTATCGAGGATCACACACATGTTTAGACTTTACGACATTTCGATTGCACAATCTAGTAGTAGCTGGACTATCCATATTCCATCATGACTCAAGGCTTCCCAGCCCACGCCTCCCTCAAAAAGCCCTCCGCTTCCGTAAACTTGTACTCAGGCAACAGCTTATTCCACTCATCTCCTACCTCAAACGCCTTGTCTCTGATCGCCAACAATAACTCCGACACAATCATCTTGGATGCCGCCTCAACATGCTCCGGAAGAATGCTCGGATGATCCACCACTGGAAACCACGACGGTTTGTAGTTTCCAGACTCCAGCTGTTCCGAGCTGAAGTGTTCGTGAACGAATTCGCTACCTACGTGTCATTGTAAGCGTGGTGTCTGGACATCAGAAATGCGTACGATCCTACCGCGAACGTCCTCACCAAGAGCGATAAGCTCGCCAATGCTAAAGTTAGAGCCTGACATGCCTCCCACCACGGGCCATTCGCCTTCGAATTCGACCGCCTGGGCTACCACGTTGGCGAGGTCTTGCACCATGGTGAGGGTGATTGGGTCATCGTCACCTCCCTTTCGCATCAAAGCCCTGCGATGTGCAAAATCAAAAGGCGAATCAAGAGGTTTCACGTGTTTCGCAGAGTTGTACGGCCGCGTAAGGTAGTTCAGGAACAAGCCTGGCTGGAAGAGACAGTACTCGAGCACATTGGAGTTGGCGTTGATAGTGCACAGGTAATCCCGTGTCATGGCCTTGTACGTGTACCAGGGAAGATGGGAGAAGTTGGAGCTGGAGATATATTAGTAGGTGTCACTCAAATGATGATGAGATGTATTGCTGGGACTTACGAAGCCCATTCACTTGGCGCGAAGCGCTTCACACCTGCGGCAATGGAAGCGTCGATGAGGTTCTTCTGCACCTTGAAAGCGCCTTCTTGGTCCTGATGCACGGAGATGAAGGATAGAACGGTATGAACGCCGGTGAGGAGCTTTGTGAGTTCGTCGACGTTCGAATACTCTGTCTTGGCCCAAGAGATGCCAGTGTCAGATTCAGTTTGAGGCGCGTCCTGGTTCGGATGAGTATGTTGTATTCAAATACCTCTGGGATACCTACTCGGCGGGTGAAGATCATGATCTCGTGTTTCTTGGAAGCAACGAGAACGTCAACGATCTCCTGAGCGACATCTATGGGTGTCAATGGTAAAGCATTATACGTCATAAGGATACAGGAAACACACTGCCAGCGCCTCCAGCAATTGCGATTTTGACCATGGTTGGAATAGAAGAGTGTCCAAACTTAATAAGAGCTCAGAGAGGATCAGAGAAGAGCTGTGCTGCTGATTGAGGAGAGTGAGGTTTGCGCAGGTCTATATACCTCCTTGGCCCGGACATTCGACCGAATGGCCTCCCCAACCTCTCTCTCGTGCTACAACACCTTCGACCGATATACCATCCAGGAGGGCTGGTTTTGGACCGCTGCATAAGGTCATTGAAGTTGATTCGGCCGAATTGCGTAATGACCTGCAATAGTCAAGCTGCGGCAGCCTTCAAACCATGATGTACCAAGGCATGACCGCGATCTGGATGAACGAGCACGACCCGATGCTGGTGGACGCTGGAGGCGCCGTGAAGTCATGTGAAGATGGTCGCTATGAAAGTGTTGCGATAGCAATGCGCATCTGAATGCATATCTGATTCATTCGAGCCATGGCCCACTGGAGGCAAAGGTCATCCTGGTTGATTTCTCGTCTTCGTGCAGCCCGTGTCAACTCTTTGTAACTCGAAAGTGTATGCATAAGCGCAATCATATCGTGATCATCCTGTATAATATGCTGTGCAGCAAGATTTTGTAAGACATGGTGGCAGGGTCGAAAAGCAGGCTGTAGCGCTCGTGCTAAGACGCTATCTTTGTCATGACGTTCGCATGGTTCAGCCAGGGTCGGCCGTGTTTCCGATGCGCATGAATGATGGTCGTTGCCAAACAGAAAACACAACACGTAACGTGAAGATCACAACAACAGTCAATTATCACGACCAACAACTTCAGCATAGAATTGGAGTGGACATGTGTGCGGCGATATAAAAAGGCCGAGCCGTAACCCCTTTCACTCAGCTCGTGATCTGAGGTTGGCTAGGAACAGGCTAGTTGTTTCAGGTTGTGGCAGGGAAGACGCTCGGGATGTGACCAAGGACGGAGACCAAAATAATTCACGCCCACCACACTCTACCCCGACATTCACACAAGTACACGACAACCTGGCGCCGCCTTCACCCTCCCCACCCGCACCCATTCACGGCCTATCGCTATACACCGCGCGCCTCGCCCCTTGCGCAGCGACACCTCAGCGACCTGCATGCTCGTGAAACCTCCGCGCCTGCACCCGGCACCTTCTCCGGTGCACCAGTCGCTCCTTCTCTGCCAGACGAACAAACATCGCATGCGATAGCACTCGAAGCATCGTCCTCGGCATACACGGCATCATATCAGCGACATCGATTGTGCGCTCAGCCTCCTGTGTTGCCTGCCCTTGCGCCGATTGCGATTGCGCCTCGTAGGGCTTGGCGGCCGCTGGACATCCTGACGCGGAAATTGAGCGACGCCGGGACATGAGCTAGGATGACGCGACCGCACATAATTAGAGCAGGTGCGACTGTCGCAAATGTGGGGTATATGGGGAGTCAATGCTGACGTTGATAGACACGCTCGACTTGCAGGACAAGTCCTCACCCACGGCTCAGGACCACTCGCAGCAGCCCGAGCGCCCCGCCCCGCTGGGAATTGGGCCCGCCGCACCACACCAGCAAGCGTCGCTACGGCAGGTGGAAGAGGAGCGCACCTCGGAAGAGGTGCGCCTACAGAATGCCTGGAGCAATGCTGGCACACACTTGCGCGAGGACCCTGGCTCCGATGACGAGCGCACTGTCGTCAACACCAATGGCCAGCAGAACTCGCAGCAGGACGAGACGGCCATCAGGCTGAACGGCGGTATATCAGGCGACGGTGACGACTCAGACATGCAGGATGGCGACGTAGAGGAAGACATGGACGACGATATGATGGACAAAATCTCGAGCTCGCCCTCGATAGACGATGGTGGGTATTCTTTCCCTCTTCAGCCCCCGACCTGGCCGCAGCGGAGAGAGTCTCTGACACCGAACTCGTCTCCAATGTGCTCGGTCGCATCCTCTTCTCCCTTCACGACCACTCCAATTCATTTTCCTATCTGTGTCGCCAGCGCTCGAAGACGATTCGACGTCCCAGCGCCCGACTCAACTCCTGTATCCCCTTCACGATCTAGTCCGATTCCTTTTTCATATCGATCACCTCAGAAAAACGATTCCAAGTCGGCGGAGCATCATCGCGGTGAGTATGTCTGGACACCCACTACTGGACTGGACTCCGACTCCGATTCTGGAATGGACACGACCATGAGCCCAAGATCGAAGCAGCGCAAAGCAGTGGAGCTTAGATTGCGATTTGCACGCGAAGATTCGCAGGCTTCTGTCGTGTCGGACTTTGATGAAGACCAAGCGAGTAGTATGTTGCGGCCCATGCAGCCCCCAGGCAGCAACTCTCCCGACGACGCAATGCCGGTATCCCCACCACGAACAACGAATGGTACGCCTCCACCGAGAGTGAAGACCCCAGACGAGGACGACTCCTGGACCACCGACAGCGACGCCGATACCTGGGACGAAACTATGGACAACGATGATGTATCCAATGACGTCTCCTTCTCTGATGACCCGCGATTTGTCGACTCAGGCTGGGGAGGCGAATGCTTACGAGAAACAGAGGACATCGATTTTGAGTTCGTTTACGCACTCCACACATTTGTCGCGACTGTAGAAGGTCAGGCGAATGCAACTAAGGGAGACACCATGGTGCTGCTAGATGATAGTAACAGCTACTGGTGGCTTGTCCGTGTTGTCAAAGACAGCAGTATAGGTAGGTGCTGGCGACTGTTGTTGACCATTAACTTTGCTCACATCACACTCAGGATACCTGCCCGCAGAACACATTGAAACTCCCACGGAAAGATTAGCGCGACTGAACAAGCACAGAAACATTGACCTCTCTGCGACGATGCTTGGTGACACCGCAGAGAAGTCGAAGAATCCCCTCAAGAAGGCTATGCGGAGACGAAATGCGAAGACAGTGCAATTCGCACCACCTACATACGTTGAAGCATCCGACTACGACTACTCATCAGACGAAGGCGATGGGGAGCTCTTTGGTGGTCCTGCACCGAAGCAAGTGCTGGAGCAACAACAGCAGGAGGCGCAAAAGGCGGAGCCTGAACAAGAAAAGGGCCTAGAAGTGCAACCTCTTAAGCTTGGCGGTGCAAAGAAAGATGCCAAATCAGACGGCGACGCCCGCGCTTCAGGCGAAGACGCAAGAAAGGAGGATGAGAAGCAGCGAGCAAGCGATGACGTTGACCGGCCGCTCGACCCCAAAGTGTCCAAGAATGGTACACTGCGCAACACAGACTCTTTCTTCAAGGACGAAAACACCGAAACCCGCAAAATTACACTTACACCCAACTTGCTGCGCGACGATTCGAGTACTTCAACAACAGGGTCTCGCGAACGTGGGCCTAGTCTTGAAAGTCTGGAGAAGAACGGATTTGCCGACAAGGTCAAGGACGACAAGAAGAAGAAAGAGAAGAAGTCTGGTATGCTAAGCGGTCTCTTCAAGCGCAAAGATAAGAAAGCCAAAGGACAGCTCGATTCCCAGGACAGCGACATTGAGATCAGGCCTGACGAGGCAGACAGAAGCTCGCCGCAATTGAAACGATCGGAAGAGTCATCAGAACGTCCGTCCGCTGAGCAGCTTGCGCCTCAGCGGCAGGCAAGCAAGGGCAAGTTACAGAAGTCCCAGCGCTCTCGAGACGATTCTCCGCAAAAGATGAAGGGCATCCTCAAGACAGACAGTCCCACGGAAGCCACATCAGATTCGATTGACGGCAAACCCGGGCAGCAGCAATCATCGACAATGCGCTTGGTCCCGACAGAACAGATCGACTCTGGTCGACCTTCCGTAGAGGAGAGGCCTTCGAACACTATGAGCTCAAACAATCCTTTCAGCAAGTCATATCAGAAGAGCGAGCCGAAGCCTGAACAGGTCAAGAGGGCTAAACAGCGCGTGCAGCTGGATGACTTCGACACTTCCGACGAAGACAGTGATCCATTCGCTGACCCAGATGCGCAAACGAAACCTACTCAGACAGAGTCATCCGAGCCTACTGGGCGCCTTTCGGAGTCTCCGGTTCACGTCACCGCAGCAGATGCGCAACCCTCGAACAAGGCGCCAATGCAAGAGAGTGAAAGAGAACCAGATCCGCAGCATCCACCTGGCCTTACCCAAGACAACTCAAGCCAAGAGACTAGCTCGCCTGTATCCACACCCACTCCTGAGGATAGCCCACTCAAGACGGTCCCTGAGAACTCGACCCTTTCAACCTTCCGCTCCGAAAACTCATCATCGCCCACGCACCTTTCACCTACCACCGCCGCGACCATCCCACCTCCCTCACGCCCAGCACCAGTGTCAGCAAAGGCTGATCGCGAAGCACAGCCTTCACCTCCCGTCTCGTCCGAAAGCACGCAACTCCCTGCTTGGTCAGACGCCGCGCTCCGCGTTTATCTCGATGATGGTAGTGATGTCCGAGACATGTTGCTTGTCGTCAATGATACGACTGGCGTCATGCCAGTGGGTCGCGACCATCCGATCATGCGTACGTTGTACGTAGAGGAAAGCAAGACGATACAAGGCATGAGCTCTGAGCTCGACAGGCTGCTGAATGGACTAATGGAGAAGAGAATGAAGAGGAACGGCAGTGCCGCCAGTAAGGCCAGCACGACGAGGAGCGGAACGAGTGCAATGAGCGCACTTCGATGATTTGGTCGTTCTTTGAGGTGTTTATTTCTTGTTGTTATACCCTAGGGACTTTTATGATTTGGCGTTTTTGTCGGCTCATGTATCACGCGGCATGATCTGGGCTCATTTGGCTCGTTTTGGGTGGGGTGGATTTTCATCCTTCTTCTCTTCATTGCGCGGTACCTGCATTCTTTGCAAAGCATCGCATTTCCATCTTTCCTTAATGGCGCTGAGTGTTTTGACTTCTCTTCTGACATTCTCTACGTAATACCCACTTTGTAACACGGGCGGCTAGTTCGCCTGCCTACACCTGTCACCCTTGGCTGCAACTATTGTGTTGCAATTGTACGCATATAAGCAGCAATACGAATGCGTGTTTGTCGAAGCAACATACGAACCGGTAGTGCCTTCCTGCGGTGGGTGATTGCGGAAGGTGACAGGGCTAATTGCCGTGTTTTCCACCCATAGCAGACGGACCACAACGTTCATACAGTAAAGAGTCGCTCTTACGTCGAACCTATCTTGCACTCCACCTTCCAAAGACTGGCCAACCTGCGCACACTATCTAATGATACGAATCTGCGACGTCATTTGGGCAGTGCCTACCATTAGTGCAATGTTTCAGCCTCGCGTAGGAGACGTCCGCGATTCGTTCAACCTGCAGCTAGCTTCGCCACGGCTCAGCCGCCTTGCTGCCTCCGCAGGAGCTGGACTATCCAAACCCACCACCACGCTTCACTCCGTACGCTCTTCGCGCTTTAAGCCACGACATCACCTGGGATTTTAATGAGACACGGATGGGTCGGGCAACGAACCCATATGTGCCTACGTGCCGATGCGCTTCCTCCAAATCGACGACGACAGTAAAGTCAGCCTCGTCGACCCTCGCTTTGGCACCAATGATATCCGATACGCGATTCTCTCCCACACTTGGGGTCCCGTCGGCGATGAGGTAACATTCCGGGATCTTCAGCAAGGGACGGGCAAAGGGAAAGCTGGATTCACCAAAATAGCCTGGTGTGGTCAGCAAGCTAAGAAAGACAGCCTGCAGTACTTCTGGGTCGACACATGCTGCATCGACAAATCGAATAGTCAAGAGCTGCAAGAGTCAATCAATTCGATATATCGTTGGTATCAGCAAGCGGAAAGTTGCTATGTGTATCTTTCTGATGTATGCAACAGCACTCTCGATGATGCAGCCGGACAAGCCGCGCCAAGGTGGAAGCCCGCATTCAGGAGAAGCAGATGGTTCACCCGCGGCTGGACTCTGCAGGAACTCATCGCACCTTCCTCGGTAGAGTTCTTCTCGAAAGACGACTTCTATCTTGGCAACAAACTGTCATTGGAGATAACAATCAACGAGGTCACATCTGTCGCAATCTCGGCTCTAAGACATCAAGCTCCCCTGTCCCATTTTAGTGTGGACGAGCGACTCTCGTGGGCAAAGGGGCGGGTTACCACACGCGAAGAGGACTCGGCGTATTGCCTTTTAGGAATCTTCGATGTACAGATGCCTCTCGTGTATGCTGAGGGGCGTGAGAAAGCGTTGAAACAGCTTAGAAGAGAAATTCTTGAACAGCATGATGACGCTGAGGCACCTCATACTATTGTCGAGCAAGTTCGCTATCATTCAGCGAAAGAGGAACGGGAAAGAAGCAATGCAGACATCAGGAAAAGGAGGAGTGATCTGATGAAAATGTTGCCATTCGATCACATCGACTCGCGCCGACCGGGCATCAAAAGTGCACACTCCAAAACCAGCAAATGGCTTTTGGAGAAGCTTGAATACCTCGCATAGCTTGACAGAGACAAAATGAGTACGCACCACGGTCTGCTGTGGATCAAGGGCAAACCCGGATTGGGAAAGTCGACTTTGATGAAGTTTGCCTACGTTCACACAAGGAGAAAGCTGAAGGACTCAGTCGTCGTCTCATTCTTCTCCAACGCGCGAGGTGCAGAACTAGCGAAATCTACGGTTGGGACCTATCGATCACTCCTGGCACAACTCTTCGAACGAGACCCAGCACTTCAGGAGGCACTAGATATAGTCAGCGACCTCGTGACCGGGAGCATCTCCCAAAACTTCGAATGGAGTGTCGAAATCCTGGAACTGCTGTTCGAGGAAGCTCTACAACGTCTTGGCGAGACCTCCGTGATATGCTTCATCGATGCGCTGGACGAATGTGATGAGTCACTTGTTCGGGATATGGTGCGATCCTTCGAGCATATTGGTGCTCTCGCCGTTGGCCACAACGTCCGATTCCAGATTTGCTTCTCGAGCCGTCATTATCCACACATCACAATCAACAAAGGCTTAAGTCTGGCTCTGGAAGAACATAATAGCCGAGACATATTCAGTTACATCCAATCCGAGCTCAGAATCGGCGACAGCCACCTCGCGCAATGTATCCGACGAGAAGTCCAACAGGAGGCCTCGAGAATCTTCATGTGGATCGTACTAGTCGTCCGTATTCTAAATAGAGATTACAATGGTGGTCGAATACACGATCCACGGCGAAAGCTACGAGAAATTCCGGACGATCTGCACGATCTTATTCGCAGTATCTTGGTGCACGATCTCGGCTCGCATTCACAGAAAGAGATGGAGTTACGTCTCCAATGGGTGTTGTTTGCGAGGTACCCTCTGAGACCGGAAGAACTATATTTCGCTATACTCGCAGGATCGGACAGCGATACCGTGTCAGCCTGGGATCGTGAAGAGATAACATCATCAGTCGTGAAAAGGTTAATACTTAACGCTTCCAAAGGACTTACCGAGGTCACAAACTCGCCTGGTCGCATTGTCCAGTTCATCCACGAATCGGTCAGAGAGTTCCTTCTCAAGGACGGCTTGACTACCATATGGCTTGAATTGAAAGATAACTTTGAGGGACAAAGCCACGATACTCTCAAGCAATGTTGCATAAGAAGCATGGACATCAGTCCCGTCGTTCTTCAGTCAAGAGAACGTAGATGTACGCCAAAGGACCAAAAATCTCACATCACACGAGCATACCCTCTCCTGGAATATGCGGTTCACAACGTATGGTATCACGCAAATGAAGCAGCTGGCTACAGAGTCGACCAAACATGTTTCTTAGACTGGATCTAGCTACGGCCTTGGATATAGTTGGACAGTGTTTTGGCCGATGATGTTGACGACGAATACACATCTGAGATAACACTAACATGACTCTTAGCAGCGTGTGATATGGCGCATCTCCTCAGAACGTGCTGCAGTGCATCTTCATGCCTTGAGATGGGCAGCAAGAAGTTTGGTCCACCACTTTTCGCAGCTATGGCATCTTAAAGTCACGCTGCTCTCGAGGTTATCATCCTGCAGCTAGAAAATCATGGAAAAGATGGGCCTCATGATTTCAGCATCTCTCGTGACACGGCTCGGTTCGATGATAGCGAATGGGATCTTCCGGCCCCTTTTCAATTTTCGAGACAACACGACATACCTTACTATCTGGCCCAACTCGGTAATATCGAGCTGATGAGCATTCTTCTGCGCTTAAGGCATCTTGGAGTTGACAAAAGAGAGCAAGTACATGAGCGCACGCCTCTATCAGTAGCGGCCGAAAAAGGCCATCTGCAGATAGTCGAGATGCTGCTGATATCGGGACGAGTAAAGGTTGACTCGAAAGACGATAAAGACTGGACACCTTTATGGTTTGCCATACATAAGGGGCGGAAGGCTGTAATCGAGCTATTGCTGAAGTTCGGTGCAGATGTCAAAGCCGTTGATGACCGCGGACTGACGCCAGTGCTGTCGGTCATTACTCAACAACTTGAGACACGACTTCAGACACTACTAGAGACCTCCCAAGTGGAAGTCGATGCAAAGAATCGAGGAGGAGAAACTCCGCTCATTATGGCATCGCGATGCGACTACTTCGTCATAGCCAGACTGCTACTCGGTATCGGCAAAGCTCGCGTTGACCTGACGGATCAGCATGGACACTCGGCTCTTTGGTGGGCCATACGAAACAAAGGAGGGGCCATTGCCAGTTTGTTGCTAGGCACGGGTCAGTTCGACGTTCACACAAGAGAAAATAATGGATGGTCAGTGCTTTGGTGGGCAACGCATACAGGACATGCGGGCATCATCAAGCTGGTTCGGGATTACGCAGCAGCTTCGGAGGATTTATGACAAAGAACGAACAAATGGAGCGCTGAATAACAGATTCTTGTTGATACTTGATGGTGTCGCCATCACTTTCCCATGTCTCTTGCGCATTTTCATGAGCAGAACGATCTCCATGGCCTCGAGATAACGTGACAGCTACATGCTCTTGCACAAGAGCTACACTACCATAGCTCTGTGCAATGCGCCACGGGAATAATGCCACAGCAGCACAAAGGCCTGACTTCAAGCACTGGCTTCGGTACGCAGTCGCGTCATTGCCATTGCCTTCGCCTGAATTGCTCTGCCATCAACTCAGCACTTGCCAGTCATCCCTTCATCGTCCTTTCCCGCTCTCTATCCATCAACATCTGCAACGGCCCCGCAGGCACGTCCTCCTTATCCAGAAATAGTTCCACCATCCTCAATCCGGTTCCATCCAGCAACCTCTCAACCCCCAAAACGCGCTCCAGTTCACCCCACGTCCGCGCTGTCGCCGTATACGTGTCCTCCGCGCCACCAAAGAACGTCGGCGCATCGAGATATTTCCACCGCGCAACGTCATTGTACCCTTCTTTCAAGCCATGGATCGCGCGCTCAATCGTGTACCCGTCGTTATTTAGCACAATGATAATGACGTTGAGATTGTGTCGGATTATACTGGATATCTCTTGCACGGTCATTTGTAAGCTGCCGTCGCCGATGAAGAGGATTGTTCGGCTTTCAGAACTGTTGGCAGCACCGTTTGCTTGGGAATGTAATTCGCGCTGTGCGAGGGCCGCGCCTTGTGCAGCAGGTAACATGTATCCAATGCTCAGCCACGTCACGGGCGTGAAAATGCGGACGTTTGCTGGTGTCTTCATTTCGCGCACGCCGTAGCCTGAGGTTCCTGTTTCGCCCATCACGATGTCGCCGGGGCGGATGAAGTTGCTGCCGGAAATGAGTGTCCAAAGCTTGGCGTGTGTGATTGCTTCATTCTTGTCCACTTTCACGAAGGTGTGGGTGGGTTCTGAGTGCCATGTCAATCCTTCCAATGGTGAGGTCTTGTAAGGCGTGAGCTTTGATACATCTAGGCGTTCGCGCAGAAGAGACGCGACATGTCTCGCGGGCACGTCACGCAGAATCGTGCTGCCGATCTCGATGCTCGTGTCTGTGAAAATGATGCGGGCGTCGGTTTTGGGAACGGCCGACGATGCGTACGAGTTGGTCGTGCTGAAATGTGGACCGAAGACAAGGACTAGATCGGCCTTGGAAAAGAAGTCTTGAGTTGCTTCGTCGTCAAAGACTCCTTTATACACGCCTTGGAAGTTGGGTAGACTTTCGTCGATAAGACCTCGTCCATAGGAAGTCGTCCAAGTCGGCCATTCTGTGGACTCGATGAGACTGTGGACATCTTTCGTGATACCAAGCGCTCGACACTCGCCATCAAAGAGAATAACCGGGTTCTTCGCTGCGTAAATTCTTTCCAGAACTTGGCTGATAGCCTCCGTTGTCGCAGGTGTCTCAACCGTCTCCGGAATCTTGATAGAAATTTCCAATCGTGCCCTACTAATCTGCACCCCAACCAAATCCACCGGCACCCCAATATACACCGGCCTACTCTTCACCAAACACTCCCTCAACACCCGATCAACCTCCTCCGCCGCACAATTCGCATCGTCAAGACACGTCTGCGCTACCGTAACCCGTTCATACATCTCCGCAAATCGGGTAAAATTCCCATCATTAAAAGTATGATGCACACGCACTCTCTTCTCTTGCGTGTCGCGACTCGGCGTGCCTACGATATGCACCACCGGACTGCGCTCCGCATACGCACCGGCAATTGCATTGATAGCTGATAACTCGCCGACGCCAAAAGTGGTCACGAGCGCGCCGAGGCCTTTGATGCGGGCGTATCCGTCGGCGGCGTAGCCGGCGTTAAGTTCGTTGACGGAACCGACCCAAAGGAGGGAGGCGAGTGGTATGTAGTCGAGGAGTTCGAGGTTGAAGTCGCCTGTGTAGGCTGTTAACATGTATATAGTGCGACTAGTACGGTGACAGACCTGGGACACCGTGCACGGAGCCGATGCCTAGTTGGCGAAGGCGGGTGAAGAGGTATGAGGCAAGTGGGATTGTTTCGGACATGGTGCTTTTCGGTTGACTTTCAGACTGTATTGGGAAGCATGAAATTATTAAATAGGTATCGGCATCATGTTGCGCCCTAGGGCTCCCAGGTGTAGAGATGTGCTGAACCGAGACTAGCCGATCGGAGAATCGGCAAGATCAGGTTGACTTCACGCCGAGATGATCACGATTACTCCGTAACGCCCTCTTCCTCATATCCTCACGGTCCAAATTCTTGCCGCCAGATTATAGCACCGAATCTTCCCTACCGATGATCCATGCCTCGACACCGTGCTCCCCAAAATGAACTTGTGGCATGAATAGGTGCCCATATGAGACACAGGAAGAAGCTAACACCTGTTGCGATTAGTATGCATTACCAGAAGATAACGCTGTAGCTACTTGAATGCATTACGAACTTTCGCGCTCTTACTAGCAGGAATGGGTATGTCTCGAAGACTTCCTGCCTGTGAGCCATGTCGCCAGTCGAAATTATCATGTGATCATGCTCGGCCCATCTGCACGAGGTGCACAACCCGAAACATGGTGGACAATTGCTCATACCGAGATCGACCCTTCAAGAAGCGAAAAGCTCGAGCTGCAGGTGGAAATGCGATGACGACTCAATCGAGTATTCTTTCCGAGCCACACCCTTCTACACAGGTCACGCACCACTCCGAACGCTCGCAACTTTATCCAAACCCGGGGTATCTCGGATCATCCAGCACACTACATTCTTCGACCGCCTCTCAAGTGATCATGCTGGCTTAGCATGGACGACTCCACCGGAACAACCAGAGGACCAGGTCATCACAACTGTGTGCGTAGTGACTGAGGTGAAGGTCAAACAAGGTGCGGACTTCATCGATCAGATATTGTCTTTTGCTCGATCGCCATCCTGGGTCGCCTTGATACAAGTCTGGTTACGCGAAGGTATCAACCTTCCTGTTGCAGAGCCTTTTACTGCAAGCTGCGCTCAGGCCGCTCTTAGCAAACTCAAGGTCTCTGGCGACAATGTGACTTCCCAAGAAGCAACTCAAATTTCGAGAAATTTGTTCTCGCAATCTTTCAGGCCTCTCACGGTGGCTTTCAATGATGAGGTCGAAGCCTTCCGAGACCTGTTCTGCACCACGGATACTGTTCGCTGGGAAACACTCTGTTTATTCTTCACAGCCGTTTCTTGACCTATTATCGATCTCCCATCTTATCCAGACCTCTACCACTCTAAGCAGAAGCGGCGAGCGCTCCGGAGACTTGCGATGCAGTTCTCGGATTCGTGCCTCGATGTTGCATTTTCACTCGACTGCTTAAATGACCTACAACTTTTCCTACTATACGAGAACTTCATTCTCCACTTACTCGTTGACGGTGATCAGAGTAAGTCATGATCCCAAGTTCTCTAGAGGCACCGAGCGCCTCTTAAAGGTCGGACGCTTCGTGTCAAAGAATCTAGACTTCAGAAACTGACGGGCTGCTTCGTTGAGCGCGCCTAGGGGTGTATGTGTCTTTGACACAATGTTGCTCTATGGAAAGCGTGTGAATGACTCACCATGGTATTTCAACTAACGATGCTATCAGGTTACCATTCGTGGAGGAAGCTCGGGGATGTCGTGAGCTCATTATTCGCATTAGGCTACCATGAGCAGCTAGGAGATGTGAGGAAGGCCCCGCCCTTCCTTCGCGAGCTGTGTTTCGTGGCATTTAGTCGCGCATATTCGGGCCGACAAGAATTGCTCCATATTCCTCGGACGGCCGCCACGAATGCTGAAGCGCTACTGTGCAACAGCTCACACCCAGGAGACTTGGGGCGTCGTCGAACACTTCACGTACAGAGTAGATACTCGTGTTCATGGTATTTGCGCATCGTTGCAAGACGAAATTCTCGATTTAGCGAAGCAAGACCAGATCACGAAAACGCAAAACCTTGGGTGCGATGCTACTGATTATGCGTGGAAAAGGTATACTAACGTCTGTAGTGACATCAGAGCCACTGCCGAGGTCGAATGGGCTGCTTTACCTGCAGCCTTTCGACTTGACAAATCCTTGTCTTCGTGCGACGAGCGTCCTGTCGAGCTCGATTTCTTGGTGAGCACAAAGCTAATTTTCGCGCACATCATCTTTCTCCTGGAACTCAACATGACGCCACGTATCTCGCATCCTGGTGCTGAGCTACTAAGGCTCTCTGCAGACATGTTATGTGTCATTATCGAGGCAATTGTGCTGAGGCAAAGGTTGGCCAATTCCGGGATGTCATTGGTTTGGAAGGTAAGTTACTTTCACGCAATGTTGACGTTATCTGCGTAGCTGTACATTGGCAAATCTGCCAATAGGCTTGCTTGAATATGTCGACCTGTAATCGTCCCGCCTAATGTGCTTCCTTTGAATTCACCACCGACATTGAGGAAGGCGAAAGACCTAGGTAATCATAGTCCATTGTAAACTCAAACTCGAAGCGAGCGGTGGTAAAATCAGATAATGACGCTCTACTAACAACTCTACAGGTTGCTTACTACGGATTGGCTGCTGCCGGCGTACTCTGCTTAGCTCTATTGTACAACACATTTGACCTTGCCAATTCGGATGCAACCCCAGCGAAGGCCATCCGCGATCTTGGGGTTCTCGTTGCTGAGATCGAGGCGGGTGCATTTGTTCAACCAGAAGATCCAAATTTTGCACTTTTGTCAGGTGCTGCCCATACAATCAAGAATCTTTTGGACTGATTGCTTGCCGACAAGTTCGCTGCTCAAGCCGGCGCACAGCCACCCGACATGGATGAATCACAATCAGCAGCTCGGTATGTTGACGGAGGCCCTTTCGACGCTTGGGACACCCAAGGGTTTTCTGAATTCAACCCAGCGTTCTGGATGAATCTGTCCAAACATCCGTTTCTATTGTCACCGGAGACCGAGTTGACGTCGCTATCTGGTCCTTGAAGAGTACTCGAGAACTCCGAGCTAGCATGCTTAAGAATTGCAGCTATCGCGTCGGCAAAGCGTTGGACAGCCAGATCGAGATCGCTCTCAGATGCCGCTGCAAATGTCAAACGAAAATGGATTGTGCGAGGCTCCGCTTCGGAATGGACTTGGAACCAGGAATCTCTACTGATCGTGACTCCACGACGTCTTGCGTCTTCATATATGGCACCCTCAACATCGAAACTGTGTCTACAACTCGCGTCGTCGATTGCTGGAGAGTTGGCCTTTGACCACTTTGGCTCCAGTCGGATCCAGAGAAACATGCCATCCTCCGGAATCTTCCACGAGCACACGTCTCTGGGCAGATATCTCTCACAAGCCCGAGAAAAGATGCTTACTCGGCGCGTATAATTGCCAGAAAGTTCCATCAGCCAGCGAACGAAGCCGTCATGGCCCCAGCTCTCATCGAGAAGCTTATACAGCATGATTTGTGTTGGTCCATTGGTCGAGACTGTCGATACATCCGTACGAGCAAGAAACTTGGCCATGATTTGCGAACATGCTGTGATCCATCCGCACCGCAGTCCCGGTGCCAAAATTTTAGACGTCGAGTCCAAGCGGATCACTCGGCCAGATATATCCAGGGACAAGTACGAAGTTGGTAGAATGGCGAGGTAGTGATCTTCCGGAGTCTGTGACGTTTCGATCGGCGGAAAATGTGTACCCGCGCGCTGCAGTTGCAAGAACATGTAAGGGTCATCCTCGATGATTAGCAGATCATGCAGCTCAGCGACGGCGTAGATTGCTTTGCGACGCTCGGTTGACTGGGTTATCCCGATCGGATTGTGACCAGTTGGGATCATGTATAGCAAAGAAGGTCTCTTGTCAATGGTATTGTCCCAGTTCCGCAATATGTGATCTAAATCTCCCGGCAGTAGCCCATCTTCGTCCATTTTGACACCAACCAGTTTGACTCCCAAGGCCTTTGCACCATCGATGAACCCGGGATAGGTGTACTCTTCAACCAGAATGTAGTCGCGGGCGTCGCAAAGGATCTGCAGCGTATGATCGATCGCAGATGTCGTTCCGGTTGTGATCGCGCACTCCCAGTAAGTCGGTGTATGGTGGATTGTGGATAAGTTCGACACGCTCGGTGATGAAGCGCAGAAGTTGTGGCGACCCAGCTGAATAGCCATAGTTGAGCGCGACATTGAGACCGTATGTAGCTTCCCCGGCAGCGCATGTCAAGTGAATATCGTCTTCGGTCGAGGCTCGTCTCGGAATGTCCATGGATAGCGAAGCCCATGGGTAAAACTCTGCGGCTGGCCTGCCAGTACCCAGCGAGATCGTCTGCGTGGGACCACTCGCGAGAGCAGCAGTTTTCAGCACCGAAGCTTTGAGTCTCGAGCCGATTCTGCTGAAGTGGCGGTCCCAAGAATTGGCAAAAGATTTGTCGTTGGATGTAGATATCTTGAATTGTCTGGAAGACGTCCATGGCGCGGCACCTGTAGGCAGTGGTGGCGCGGAAGCACGCTTTTGTTCGATTTGGTGCAATTTGGACGAGAACATGGTGACGAGATGTTATGCTTCCAACTGCATAGCAATAACACTCAGACTATATACCTACATCTCTTACACCTTCTCTGGTAGGGACCATGGACTTGTCTTAGCCTCGTCGGCGCAGTCGGCGTATCGGCCAGCTCATGTCAACGCCGCATCTAACAGCCAGACTTCATCGGTGTAACTTATCGTCCTTATCGCATAATCTATCTTTTCCAATCGCAACTCCGAAAACACACTGGCTAGCGTTCGTCAGCATGTCACGTCGAAAGTTGAACTGTCACGGACCTCGCGGCGATCGAGAAAATCATGCTACAACTCCAGCCGGAGATCACGGTGGGTGCAAAGCATAGCTCCTCTGTGTTCCATCTGCAAGCACGTCGGCTGATGATTACCCATCTCTATTTCCGGAGCCTCAAGCCAGGGCGTCAGTTTTGGCCCGTCCGAGGAATGAACTAAATTTGCTTCAGCCAGTATCCTTGTGCTGTTTCATTCATTCATCGGTCGAACAGCCAAGAAATTGAGAATGGTCGGACCCAAACACCAATCCCGCGATAATGCCGTGGCGCAGACTTGGAAGCATGGGAAACGAGCTTGTGTACAATTCGTTGTGATGATCCATATCGAAGCCAAAGTCTTCGCGAGTCATGAACACTTCGAGCCGCGGCCGTCGATTTGTGGGATGCCAAGGCGTATAATCTGGCTCGAGAGTAGAGGCTGGTCTAGGCAACAAGCAGGTCGCGTTGCAAGTGATAGAGATAGGTTGAAAGGAGAGATTATCTGTATGAGAAGGTATGGTGCTGATGCAAACTAATCATCGTTTCCTGGGAGGCTCCGGAATTCTCCATAGTCCTCCGCAGACATCTCCATATATTCATCAAATGTCAACAATCTGCTTTTCCATGGTCTAGACGTATAATCAGACCGATCCGGAAGTTGGACCATGGTTTGGGGCTCTTGCTGCGGTGGTACCGGGCCGTACACGTCGGAAGAGCCCTCTTGCCCACACACATCGACGCCGAGCCAATCGGCGAAATGCGCTGTGGATGGTTCGAACATTGTCCGTTGGAAGAAACTCCATTCCAAGATCAACAGGTCTTCCGCATTCCAATGCGGCGAGAAAGGCTCCCAATCAAGCATCGGGAGGACATCTTGACCTGAGCCAGAGTGAAAGGCTAACTGTCCGATGATCTTGTAGGGTCTGGACTCTGCTTGGCCACCAGAAGGCATGAGTCTGTAGCCAACGGTTTGGAAGTCAACAAGCCTGACTACTAGGCCGACGGAGTCTTTCGTAGGAAAGGAGCCTGAGCCACTAGCCAACAACCAGTCGCCAACTCTCACATGCCGCGGTGCGAATGCGACTATGTTGCCATTATCATCCAGGATCTTCCTAATCGGTACTGTAGAGCCACTCGTCATGGGCATGCGATCTCCCCGGCAGAGATACCTCGAGATCGAAGATGTAGATCCTCGTACCACGTCACGGCCATGACGGAGGCGGAACCCATACCACATGTTCTGGAAGCGACGCTTCGATCTTCGCTTCATTGCTTGAAGTAGTTGGACAGTAACAGTCGATCCCTCCCGGGAGCGGTACGTGCTGTTGGCATCTGTTGGAATGACACAAGTGAATTCGGTCAGTGTTCGAGGCAGTGTGGCCACCGAGCATCGTGCTGTTAGAGCTTGATACATGCTTGTCACCTCGGGAGAGATCTCGAAAACTTCGTGTAGTCGACGGGTCCATTCTAGGTAGGTTCCTGCTACTGGCGCCAAATCTTTGTTGTCCAAATAGAGTTCGAGGATCATGAGGCAGACCTTGAAACGGTCTTTTCCGTAGTCTGGTTCAGGCCTTGGCCGACTACCCCATTCCACGAGAGATAGAATGCCATACAATTTGTCTCTTAGATCGGCACATTGGAAGTGCTGCATCTCGTCTAGTACCTCGGCCAGTCTGCGAGGACCACGAGCTCCAGAAGTAAGTGCCAAGCACCCGCGTTGAGGCTGTAAAGTATCGAACTCATGCGACAAGGCTGTGCAGCTGTTCTGTCGTCGGAGAATCTTCGGTTGACGACCCAAGAAGGACACAATCTTCCTGGTGAAATATTCCCAGCACAACATGTATTCCTGCTGATTGATCCAGAAGTCCACAAGCAGAGTAGCGGCCAGGAGTTGATCAAATGGCCGGATGTCCATACCACAGCAGAAAGAGCTCTTTGACGCAAGATGCAATTCTTGCAGTACCCACAATCTTCTGAAGTATGGGCGTTTGAGTAATGACATGACCGCCTTGGCGAAGTTGTGCCGTGCTTTGGCTTTCATGGTGAAGAAGCATCTTAACGACAACCATCGCACCGTTGGTATCGGATTGGGTATTCTCCAGCCTTTGAGGTCACCTAGATCGGAAATGGTGATGTGCTTGTGAATGCTCGCGAGAAGTGACGTCTGTTTGTCCATGGTCTCGAGAAGAAGCTCACTACCATCTGCGTGGGGCCCAACGCATGCGAATACATGTGCGGCCTGTGCATAGATGCGGCCCATCATTGCCACTTGATGATTCTTCTCTTGTGTGCTAGTCTGGTCAATACATATCGCATCGATCCAGAAGAGTCGACTAGCTTCCGATGCATAAGCTTGTCGTAATGCGCGCTCGCAATTGCGGCGGATGGACAGTCCCTTATCGTTTACAGTGATCTGAGTGCACAAGGCTGGGTCGCCCCATGTATACGATACCGCGTAGTACGGCGGAGCAGTTTGTACGGAACAAGCCATGAGTCGGCATTTGACACTTGTACCGTGTCCCCCTTCCAGAACCTCCAATAGTCGGATCTGAATTGTCGAGTCGGCGAGGGGCTCATGCTTGAATGCTTCCAGTGGAGCCACGTTGTCCATGAAGCTCAGTTATAGAGGTGCACCAGCTTCAAAAATGGACAGATGAGATGACGAAATGTTAATACAGCTGGCGATGTGCCGCCGTGTAGTGCGAGGACTTGAGGGTTAACCTAGAAGAGGCTCCGATTTGTGATTTCGAACACTGCCTGCTTGCCGTGGAGTGGCTGTGCAAACGTCCTTCATGAGACTGAAGACAGCCGGACGAATGATTTGCTAGCACATATGCAGCATCTAATCGCTGCACAGCTTGATAGGTCGCATTGTCGAACTTTCCCCCACAGCATGCCTGCGAGCACCTGGCAGAGCTGCACGAGAACTTCGATTCTGCATGAAGACATCGCCGTTACGCTGCACCCGGCTAACCTTAGGAACCTTATCAATCCCTCCAAATAGGCAGATGACCATCGAACTTAGCGCTCAGGCATCGTCGCGACGCGTGTGAGGATTCTCGCTTGTTCCGAGACATAGCGTACGAGTGATCGCTGGTTGAAAATGATACTCCGACCAGCGCATTCCGCAAGCACGCTCGGCCCGATCATGTCCACCACGGGAATTCGTCAGTCCGCGTCTACAAGGTGCAACAACAACATCATACACTGGTAGCTGTCGCAACCTCTTACCATTTCTATCAAGGAAACTGACGCATGCCCTCCAAAAGACTGGCCTCCCAAAGTCCTAACAAGATTGTGCAATCCTTCGCAATATCCTTTGACGTTCTACCTCGTGACGGTCGCTTCGAGCCCGCACGCCGACAACGATTGCAGCAGAAGTCACGTCTCGAGTATGAGTCATCGGAAGACCACGGAAGTCGAGCTGGTACTGTCATCCATTCCAGTTCACGTCTTCAGTGCAAGGCCGGTGACCAGACTGCTCGCCGCGCAATCGACGATTCCTAGCCTTCTGATAATATTTTGACGGATATTTGCTATCAAATCTTCCGATAACCACAAACCACCAGGTCTGGCATACCCGCTCAACGTCGTCCAATACACAAGCAAAATTAGTGCAGCTGGAGCGTCGCGTGCAAGCATGTTGTGAAAATGTACCGGAACCATACTGAACCAAGCTATCAAGCTCTGCGTTACCAAGGCAGAATCCTTCGTGGCAAGGCTCCTGTTATAGCATACCGCCATCGCCACGATTGATGCAAGTGCAGTCAAGACATCCAGCCGTGCAGAACAATGTCCCTTCAGTCTGCACAATTGCCTCGCCATGTTGCGGGAGCTAGCTCTGGACCTTGCACCCAGTCAAGTAAACGCCAAAGAAGCGATGTTCGCCCAAGCCATGACCATTCTGGACTCAGATCCCGACGACGCGTTTCTCGGTCGCTTACAAGCTCTACCGAACCAGCTCTCTGAGGTATACGGGAGGCCGGACGATGCGTCAACACCGCTGCTTACACTAGACGAGATAGCAGACAAGTGCATGAGGTGAAGTATCCGAGCGACCCGGGAAGCGACAAAAGTAGTCTCGTCCTCATCAGGTGGAGTCGTCCACTGGTTCTGAAGCTCGTAAAGGCCTGTCTGGAACAGCTGGTTCAACTGCGTCGAGCGTTCGAGGTGAAGCCGATTCATGCGTGGCTCGTCGGACGAGGAAGTGAGACACATTGCGGCTATGCATAGCACACCACACATCAGCCACCGATGCTGGGGTGCCTGGTCAACCGCTTTGGTGGTCCAAAAGTCTGGTTGATGGTGAGGTGTGGGAAGATAACGACTTGTCGTTGAGATGAAGTGGTTGAAATATGTCAGGGTATCTAGATCGACGATCATCGAATCGGTGGTTGGCGTATCGATACCAAAAGATTGTGAAAGTTGTCGCGGCTTTGCTGTCAGCTGAACGACCAAATGACTAGGTGGATGGCTAAGACCAAGCTTGTCTTTTACTATAGCTTGGTCGGAAATGGTGGGACTGGAAGACTCTGAAACTACAGCTGTACCCGTGTGAAGCACCGGAGTGACTTCAAAGTATCTCAATTTCGTGTCGCGGAAAAACGTCTGAAGCTTGACCGAGCATGTACGGGAGTCCGCAATACTCAGCCCACAACATTCATGGACTTCCGTCTGATGCTTTTTCATTCTCTTTTATGCTCACGAACAAGCTTCCACACCCCGACTCTTCGCATCGTTAGCCATCCAGAATGGGCAAGCCAGCAACGGCTGGTGAACCCGGTCTGGGCACAACCACATCTTCTGGTTCAAGGAGATCGAGTCGAGCGACGAATGTAAGAAGGCGCTGTCTCTCTTCACGGTAGATCTTGTGCCGGAGCGAATGGCTTGATATCGCGCTCTTCTGGATGGCGTATTGGCATTCCCGACAAATGAGAATCCTGAAGGTTGCATTGTGGACCAAGATGTCTGCGGTGTCGAGTTTAATTGGATGCATTCGTCATATTTAGAAGTATCAGTATAGCGTGTTGGCGGTGCAAGAAGTATAGTGATGGATTGGCAGACGCGAAGTCATGACCAAATCAGCAAGCATGTCCGCGCTAAACCCGATACGTGCTGGAATCGCACATGTGGTTCCGCTAAGAACATCACATATGAATCTCGTGGTCCACCCTCTCCAGCTACCCGCATTGCTTGTAAATCGAGAGAAATACGATTTGATGTGGCCCAACAGCTGCTTGTAAAGCGGTCTCGGACAGAATTCCGCTGCTTCGAAATTGTATCTGCTCACACTTCATCACGATGAACGCTCTCAATTTCCGACTGAGCGTCTTATGATATAAGGTGGATGTTATCCGTCTACAAACATACTCACCAGTCACCACTTTCCATTCCATAGTAGAGACTGCAACTTCCGCGAACTCTCCGACTTTACGACATGAGTGCTCCGCCCAAGAACCAAGCCGCATGGCTCGACAAAGCCGGCACACCGCCGCGAGTCGGCGAAGCTCCTATACCCGTTGATAGACCAGGCGAAATCGTGATCAAGAATACTGCAATCGCGATCAACCTACTTGACTGGCATATGCAAGACCACGGCGTCTTCGTACAACAATGGCCCACTATCTTGGGTTGCGATGTTGCCGGCGAAGTCTTCGAAGTTAGGCCGGAAGTGCTCGAAGTTGGGCCGGAAGTGCAACGCTTCAAGACAGGTGATCGGGTCATTGGGTGAGTCTAGCAATTACTCACTTGGCAGAGAATGCCTTGTTAATATTAAGACAGTCATACCATCAACCTCGTTACTGGTCGCCCACAAGATGGAGCATTTGCGCTTTACGTAGTCGTTCGTGCCGACAAAGCCGACGTCCTCCCCGACAAAATATCTTTCACTGATGGAGTTGTCATCCTTTCGCTCTTGAGGCGGCTGTGTGCGCTCTTTCGCTCAAGGAGGCTGGTGAAGCTCTACCGGGAATACCGACGCCCGCCCTTGGCCTACCATACCCTGTGCTTCAAGATAAAGCGCCGTCAATCAGCAAGGTGCTGGTCGTGTACGGCGGCTCGTCTTCCACTGGCTCCATGGTCACACAGATTGCCACGGTTGCTGGCGTCCATGTCATCGCCATCACTGGCCCGCGCAACTTCGACTTGAGCAAGCGTTGTGGTGCGGCTAAGGTTTTCGATCACAAGGACCCGTCCATTATCGACAAAGTCGTTGAAGCAGTCAAGAAATCCGGCTGCGACTTCGTTGGCATTTTCGACGCGATCTCCGCGCCCGAGCCATATGCCAACGATCTTGCTATCTTGGCCCAGCTCGGTGGAGGTCATCTTGCCTGCACGCATCCGCCACCAACCGAGGTGCCCAACAACGTCAAAACAGGAATGATCTACGCTGTAAATGATGTTGCGACTCCAGTCTGGAGAGACTACGTCACCGGTACGTTGGATGCTGGGAAGCTGAAGTGTCTTCTTCCACCCACTATTGTTGGCAAAGGACTAGAGTACGTTCAAGAGGCCTTGAAAATGTCCAAGACCGGTGTAAGCGCAACGAAGTTGGTAGTAGAGCTTTGAAGTTTGCGTGTAGCTCTCATAGGGCCGTGCCTTGGCTCTTCAGTGGAAATTCCAAACTATCGTTGTTCCTGTACTTGTGTGAGGAGGTGCACCAACTTTCCTGTTAATTGTCTTAACCGAGCGACGTCGTGTCCTACAGTAGTCTAGGTGTTACGACAAGTGACACGAGTGAGTCGATAAATCATCAGAATGATGTGGTAATGGGATGAAATCGCATTACAGAAAGATGTGTTGGAGACGATAGAGGGCTGCACGGTTGACGGCGGAAGCCGCGTCGGGCCCCGATCAGTGCGCCCAGCGTCGGTAGCGCGAAACTGAGCGTCCACCACTCACACGCCTCGCTCAGTCCAACGATTAGACATCAACATGCAGCCTAGAGCATAGCATGAAAATGACAATGGAAGACGAAAGCGACAAGCTCGCGGAGAAGGTCCAGTATCTCAGCGACATCGAGCTCGCTGTGCTTGTTTGCCTCGTCGCGGATCAGCACTGCATCATCGAAGCGCAACAGGACCTGCTCCATGCAGTCGCACAAGAGCTGAGATTGGTAAATCTTCTACCATAATTCAAATCACTCCGCTGACTTGCAAGGTTGCAAACAATGTATTTGGGCTCACGTGGGCTCTCCTGGACTGCAATGAGCATACAACGCTTGACGACTTTGGCCTTGGAATCCTGGTAGAAGAGGAAGGAGACGACTATTTCAGCAACAAAAACCTGCGGATGAAGGATGAAGTACAGCATAAAACTGCCTATACATGTCCTACACTGACATCTGGCGCAGTTCTCGACGATGTCAGACTCGCCCCGCTTTGGCGATCGTAGAGTCTCCAAATCACCGAGGCCTTTCAGTCCACTTGACAGTCGCAGGATCGCCAACGTCGTAGTTGCAAGAGATCTGAATCGAGCAAGCTCCCAGGTGCAGACTCAGGCCCTCGAAGTAAGACCATTCATTAACCACGAATTACATGCTGCTGTTAACATCTCGAAGCTCATGAGAGGGAAGCGGAACTTCACGCGAACCGCAGTCCATGCTGCACCGAAGCCATTCCTGCTCATAGCACTCAACTCCAGTGACTCTCCCCGCTTGACCGTACACGTGGTATGTTTGACCAAATCTTGCATGTGGCAGTTGCTTACAAGATCAGAACGACCAGTTTTTCATCTCACACAAACATCAGAAGGAAGAAGGACTGCCGAATCTCGAAGAAAGCGAGGCGAAGAGTCCGATCACTGATGACGATGCATCTGCCTCAAGTGTGGTGCACACACCTCCTGCAAGACTCGTAAAGGGCACATCGCAATCCGCCCTTTTCTCTCACGATGTTAGTCTTGATACTCTGAGTGAGTTGCAATGCTGACAAGGACGAGGATCTCGCCCAGCTCTCATCGCGGATGGGGAGTGTGAAGATTAGCTCTGATGTTCGAGCCTACCTGCACAACATCGTGGTCTTCATGAGGCTGCATCGTGCTGTTGCTGGTGGTATATCGGCCATGGCAACAAGATACTTCAACACGCTAGCACAGTATGTTGTTCTGATTGCATGACCCTTCCTAAGCCCACTAACCTCGACAGTGTTCTCGCTCCACTTCACGGCCTCGACTATGTTCCGCCCTCGCTAGTCGCCCTTGCGGCGCGCAAGATCTACCCGCATCGTATTGTCATCACCACACCCGAAAATGAGCGCAGTATGCAATGGGGCAGTGCCCTAGAGGCTGTAAAATTTGTCCTCGAGGACGTGACAGTGGAACTCGTTGTCGAAGAAGTACTGGAGTCGGTGGAAGCACCGCTATGATCCACCCCCAAAACCGGAAAGCCGACGAGGATTATCGTTGACTCGAATGATCTAAGCAGGAGCTCAATAAGCATGCTGGCCGCTGACATCATCATGCGTTCGCTGCTGATTGGTGTTGCGGGGTAGTTGCTGCCCCACGAAAAATGCGGCCGCGCGTGTCTTGTACCTCGAGTCTGCACGTAGCCAAAGTACAAAGCCCTGCGACGACCTCTTCACACCTCAATTGCACCTCAGAAGCTTTCAGCGCATCTGGCTATGGCGACACACTATTTTGACCATCTGACGCCGGGCCTTTGCAAAGGGGCCGAGGTAAGTTGCGGTTTCCAGACGTCATATCGACGCGTTCACGCTAACATCCTCTCTGAGAGCGAGCCTGGGGACCAAGACACCAAGAGTATTTCCAGCATGAACAGCCACGACGAGGCGCTTGAGGTGCGTACCCCTCCTCAACACCTGACTCTTTCGCTGACGCTTGCGACAAGGTCGTTTTCGAGGGCGGAACCTACCATCGCCGCAAAGCGTCTCTTGCACTCGAACTCGAACCCGGCTCCAAAATGACACGCCCCCAAAATGGCCGCCGCTCTACGGCGTGTATAGTGCACTCGCTGCTAGAGAAACACGATGGAGTGAAGACGGACGAATACGCCGCCTCATACGAGGGCCTCGCGCAGGAAAAGCGGTTGGACAAAGACCCACACTCGCATGCCGAGCAGACGCAGCACTCGAGGCTGCTGACCAAGAAACAAATATCAGACATGGCTTTTGGTATCAGGGAGCTGTCCCAGAAGCTTCAGCAGATACGGCTCAAACTACACGTCAACAACGTCTTTATTCTCGGCAAGGCGCATGACAATACACTCATCAAGCATTCTCGGGAAACCACGGATTGGCTTTTGACGAAGGACGACAACTACAACGTGTATGTTATGGTTTGAGAGGTGAGGTTTCCCTGCCGGGCTGATATCAAGCAGATACGTCGAGAGCACCATGGAGGATAACAAGACTTTTGATGCCGCTGGCCTGCTGGAAAAGAATCCGTCGTATCGTGGTCGCCTCAAATTCTGGACGAACGAGCTTTGCTCAGACAAGCCGCAGACGTTTGACATTGTCCTCGCTGTAAGCTTTGTCGCCTTCTTCTTCTCTTATTGACTGACACATCTACAGCTTGGTGGTGATGGCACCGTCCTGTATGCGTCGTGGCTGTTCCAGCGCATTGTCCCTCCAGTCATCGCTTTCTCGCTCGGCTCGCTCGGCTTCCTCACTCGATTCGACTTCGACCAATATCCCTTGAGCCTTTCACGCGCTTTCGAGGAGGGCATCACAGTAAATTTGCGCCTCCGTTTCGAAGCGACCGTCATGCGCTCGCAGGAAAGAGACAATGGCAGCCGTGACCTAGTCGAGGAACTTATTGGCGAGGAGGCAGAAGATCACCACACGCACAAGCCTGATGGAACGCATAACATATTGAATGAAGTGGTCGTAGATCGTGGGCCAAATCCGACGATGTCGAGTATTGAGCTGTTTGGCGATGATGAGCATTTCACCACAATTCAAGCGGACGGCATATGCGTCTCCACACCAACTGGCAGCACAGCCTACAATCTCGCTGCCGGCGGGTCGCTCTGCCACCCCGATAACCCCGTCGTTCTCGTCACCGCCATCTGCGCGCACACATTATCCTTCCGGCCCATCATACTGCCCGACACCATCGTACTTCGCGTTGGCGTCCCATATGATGCAAGGACAAGCTCGTGGGCGAGCTTCGATGGCAAAGAAAGAGTTGAGCTGAAGCCGGGCGATTATGTTACAATCAGCGCGTCGAGGTTCCCATTCCCATGCGTGCTTCCATTGACGCGGCGACGGACGGATTGGATTGACAGCATCTCAAGGACGTTGCAGTGGAACTCGCGGCAGAAACAGAAGGCGTTTACGGATTGAGTGGCTGCAGAGTAGCAGGCCACCCTTTAGCCATATCGAACTGAGTCGCTAATATGACAACAATAAGTATTCACAGTGACGTATCTTTGAAGAGGCTGCAAGCTGTACTTGGTGCAAAACAGATCGGCGATTCCTCAAGTATGCGCTGCGCCCCGTTCAGCGCACAGCCACAGCCACACCAGGCAGATATATCGGCTGAGCCCACCCCAAACATGGTGATCAAATATGGCAAACGCAACACCTGAATACTTCATTGCACCGACATGGGACTTCCCACCTAACGGCCCCATAGTCTTAGGCAGTATCATCTCGTCCCTCAAGACACCGCATCGGCGTCTTGCGCTCTGCCTGCCCGGTGATAATGACGTACTCTCCAGTAGCAAGACTGGAGTTTCGCTGTCGAAAGACAAGCTGTCATCCGGGGGAGTCACTGTATTGACGACGTTCTTGGCTGGGTTGTTAGGTTTGGGTGTAGACGTGGGTGCGGAGTGGAAGAAGAGGTACGCATCTTGGACTGTTCTGGACCCCGCCATTAACTTCCCTTAGTGACGCCAAGTCCTTCACCTTCGATCGCATAGACACAACGCACTTTATTCCCACTGAAGAATACGTCACTCGCTGCATCGAGAACAAGGCTGTACGACGCTTCCTGGAAACATCGCGCTACCGCAAATCTGTGTACATCATCACGGGCGTCAAGGTCGTGAGTGGTGCGAAAGGTGCTACAACAAAATCGCGCGGGACCGAAGGCATGCTTGGTGTGCAGGCGGACGGTACAATCTTGAGCGGTGGTATGGTGCCTGTTGGTGGTGGACCAGAGCTCAGTCGCGGGCGGGAGACCAAGGCTGCGGTGTCATGGGAGGGTAGTACGGATTTTGTGCTCGCATACAAGCTTAGCGAAGTGCGCGTGCGCAAGTCGGGTGAGCTGAAGCAAGAGCGGGACTATTTGAAGGGCGCGCTGCTTGGCGATGCTCCTAACGAGGACGAGCCGGAGGCACTCGCGGTAGAGGTAGTGGGCAATCCTGAGTTCGTTGCATCCAGCGGGTTCGTTCTCGAGGATCTGGTGGAGGATGATGAGGTCGTGTCCTACGGCGTGCCCAACACGGAATCCGTAGATTTGATGGTTTGAAGATCTTGAGAGAATGTTCCCTAGCCTGAACTTTTGATAGCTTCGCGTAGACTCATAAGAATAGCGTCGTCGCCTCTGCCAAAGAATGTGTCTGGATGTCGACTCAAGTATAAGTACTGGTATCCATCTCGATCCAGACCTGCTCGTCTGCTTGCAGCGATCTTGCCAAGCACAGACTTCATTACAGAATGCCGCTTCAGCGCAATGGCTTCTTCCGGGGTCATGTGTAGTCTTGCATACAGCAGCAGGAACGAAGCAATACTAGCTGCTATTGGTGTCGCATATGATGTTCCAGACTTCATCTTCTGCAAGTCATCCTTGTCGTCACAGAGATGTACTGGCCAGGCAGACTCGATCGCTTCTCCCGTGGTGGCAAAGTTGACGTTATTGTGCTCGGGAGTTGGACTGAACGTTGATCGATTGCCTCTGGAATCTGTGGAGTGTACGCAAAAGACGTGATCGTGGCGAGCAGGGAAGGTGCGATCGTTGTTTCCGCCGCCGTTTGAAGCCGCGGCAAAGACCAGAACATGAGCGGCGTGAGCTCGGTCGATGGCACTTTGCAGGACCTCGTAGCCTGGCACACGCTGTGGAAACCCTATTGATATGGATAGTATGTCAACCTTCTCCGTAATTGCGTGATCTACTGCCTTTACAGCAACTTGTCAGTGGGCTCTTAGCTTAAAACTTAGAACAACGTACCAGCGCTATGATATTGGGGTCCAGATGCTTCCCATCAGTGACTTTAGAAACATACACCTCAGCATCGGGAATGTAGTCCAGTATTAAAGCCGCCGTATGAGTGCCGTGTCCGTTCGTGTCCGCAATATCCGAGCCTTTACTCTTGTCAAACCAGTTGTGATGCCGTATGCGATCTGCATGAACTTCAACCAGAGGATTGCCGCTGTCTAATCCTGTGTCGAGAACGGCGACTTTGGGTCTTTGGATGGATATTGACTGGTCTTCAGGTATGAATTTGATGTACACATTGTTGAAGTCCCGTCTCCAAAGCAGGTACTTTTCCTTTCTTAGGAGACATCAGCACCTGACTTTATATTCAAAATCCAGACGCCAGACAGAGCTCGGATTGACGAATGACTTACAAAGCTGTTGTGTGGCCACCGAAGGGTATCTCATTGTCAAATATCTGACCAAGAGAATATACATCTACTTCTTTGCGGTCATCATGGGTTCGATTTGAGTAGTGATTCGTAGGCATCTCTCGACGCGATTGGCTGTTGTCACTCAATATCACCGGGGCTACATGAAACTGTACACTGGCGGTTCTGGATTGGCTCAGCATCGTGGCGTTTTGATGGAGCAGATGTGTGTCATCTGCAGCTGGTGTTATCGTGATTGCTTCGATAGCATCGAGTGATGTGTTCCACCCCATATCTCGAATGACCGTCTCAAGGGGATGAACTACACGCTCATACAGAACTGCGCGGTGCTGATCAATTATATCAAAATCGGCACCTGGTTCTGATCCACCAGGAGTCGTTAATTGTTGAAAAATATCACGATCGAAGCAACTCATAGTAGCCGACTTGTATTCCGCCCGAAGCGCCTCCCTCGCGGCATCGGCATGCCCAAGACGTGGCCATGACTTGTCTTTCTCGGCCAGCTTGCCTAAGGTGTAGTCTCTGTTCATGCGTTCCTGAGGCGTTGCGTATTCTGTAGGTCCAGTCGCAACATAGGTGGCCCGACCAATGTCCAAGAGAAGGACTCCAAGTGCAAGGACACGAGGATAGCGATGAAGGATATTGGGCAAGTTCGTCCACTCGGGAATATCTTCCACAACCTCGTGGAATCGAACCGAGAAGCATGGTCGTCCGGCATGGAAGCCTAAGGTGCCTGAGAAGGCTTTTTCCAACATAAAATATATTGATTCACTTGTCCATGGTGATCTCATCCATGCGGAGTCATAGAATTGCCATACAGACCGTGCCAGAATCAATGCAAGTCCCAGCCTCATGCGTGTACTAAGACGGTGGCGATGCAAAACTTCTGCTAAGGATATACCTGGAGCTTTCGCTAAGATTTGATCGGTATCCTCTACACCTTTAAGGCGCAACAGATCCTCGCCGTCGACGCGTAAGGGCATCCTTGCGGGGCCTATGTTGTCCTGCAGGAGTCCGCAAAATTCCCCTCCACGCACCAGCGTGGATTCACTGGTGACGAGCTGCAGCGATGATGGTCCGCTAATTTGAGGTTGAGAATCGCTTTCGGGTTCGGACAAAGGATGTGATACGTTTATCGTTGCGGCTTTGAGTTGTTTTCGTTTGCTGCGTTTTGCCGTAAGTATAATCCAACCGAAAGTAAGGACACATTTGAAGCAATTACCTAGAAACCTCAATGAGCAGCTGTTGCCAGCGGTAGAGGTTACTTTGCCCGCACGGAGTTGGACTGCTAGAAAAGTGAAAGTTAAACTTCGTAACACCATCTTGTACCTTTTGGTATCCCGACAATCGCAGCTTTGCTTCGTGTGCGGACTTCAGAGAGGGATTGTCTGGCTCACAACTACAAGACGCATGTCGTTGGAGAGTCGAGAACAAGATGTGATTCACAAAAGACGGATAGTCCTCCGGCGTTAGCGGCTTTCTTGAGCTACGCTTCCGACCTCCTCGGGGTGGTTCCTTCAGATAGGCTTCGAATCCTGGAAGCTTACTTCGGTTCTCCGGTGTGTCAGAGGCAAAGCGAAGTAGGCCTGTGGAAGCGTTCTTCGTCGATCTTGTGTATACGCGCTGATCTTTAGAACATATATCAACCAAAAATTGCGATCCGCTTTGCTGAAGCCCTGCTTTGGACCCATCCTTGGACCACTGGAGATTTCATTAGAACAGGTCTGTAGGCTCTGAACTCGACATATATACCGTACAAATGGAGCCAAGCTCTTTTATTGCGACGTCCAGATCAAAGGCTGACTGAACGGGGTCCGCATCGGCTGCGATCATATAGCAAGAAAGGCTTGCCAGGACTTGCGCGCATTTGATCTGTCTCAAGTCGCAAGCAGTGCTGGATGTCGAGTTCCTCACGAGCCAGCCGACGATAACTTGTAGCCTAGCCAAGCAGGCTTTTGAATCCAGTTGATCTCCATCTTCCTCGCTCACATGCGTGTCCATAGTTTGCAGCAGAGACAGCATGACGAATAGATCGAGAATTAATTATGTGGACAAGGCTGAGATCGCGCGTTCCTCTTTGGTAGCTAGGCAGGAGTACTTTGGAACATCAACGCACGAAAGGAAAGGTCCTAAAGGTATGGGGAAAGCAGGCCCAAACTGCAAATAAGCCCTGTTGAATGTGTGATTGAATGAGCGAGAGCCAACAGAGACTCCAAGGCACTGGCGTGCGCGGGGCGCACCAATCCTGTCGGTGAGCTGGCGCGAGCTGCAATTCAGCTTGCGCCACTTCTTTCGCCTTTCGACTAGCCTGATCGCATTGATCGGAAATGCCGTCCTAGGAAAAATTCGCTATCAACACATCGATTTACATCGGATGTTTGTGTTTTCGCAAACAAACAGCCTCTGACTCCGTGCGGATTCGGTCTTGGATTTCCCTGAATGTCTCCATGACCACTCAGTGCTGCATTGCTAGCTGAGGGGCTCACTGGTATCTCTCTTGCAGAACAATGACCAGCCCTTCCGAACATCTGCACAGTCATGTTGGGGCAATTTGGACTATCCGAAGCCTCACGCTCGGCTGCCAACGCAGTCTTAAGGGATGCCTGCCAGTGCAAAGTCTCAAACAAAACGAATGGGCAGAAACCAGGTTGGCCGACTTCAATCTATGGGACGCTGGTATTGGCGCATCGGCCCTTTCGAAGGCCTCTCTGGAAGATCGTTTGGCAACGCATCACCACCTATGCGATGTCATCACCAACTTGCTCCTCGTATTGCATAAGTCTATTGAAATATGCAGGGAACTCGGTATGTCACTTGTCGTCAAATGTCTGTTCAGGTGCAGGCTAATATCTCAGGTTCGAGGCAAGATGAGTTGCACGGCAAGCTCCAGACACATCCGGGAAATGAGCATACCCTCGCAGGCGATAGAGACGCGCCAAAGTTTACGAGGGAAGAATTAACGACTGCGCTACAAACCACTGACTCGGTGCTGAGCGATCTTGCCCGGATGTCTGCCATGATTCGTGTCGGCGGTCTACAGTCACGCCATAGCAAGGCCGATAAATCCTTTGATCCTGACGACGAAGACCATCGCGATTTTCACGATCATCTTATTTTGATTGTGTTGGGTCACGCTGGCCTCATGGCGCAGCAGCAAGGACGTGTTCGGGACGAGCAAAAGCATGACATACCTGAGAGCACAACATCAGATCTCACCATCGGACCAGAGAACTCGTCTTGGATCAAACACGATACAACAATGAAGGCGAAAGATCTCGAAGATAGGCTGACAATGGTTCAGCGACGGCTTATTCTAGCCAATCTGCGACGCCGCCATCGCTTTACATATTCATGGCTACATGCAAAGAAAATGGTCCGATTCCGTCCTGCACCCCCTACTATCGCCGTCCCTGCGTTGGATTTGGTGCCGGTTTCGACCATCAATTACGGCGATGTCGAAGCGGAAGTATCAATATCCCACGAGGAATCAATCGAAATGCCACTAGAGACACAGGAGTCCGAGACCGTCGCAGGCTTGTCAGACACCACCGCAACTGCTCTTGCAACTGAAACAGCGCAAGACCTCGCAAAGATCTCGACTCCGTCTCAGCAGGCCGTCACGGAGATCTCCATGACAGGAGCACGTGTAAAATATCCTCGTCCACCGAAGATGAGGCCTGGAGCGCAAGTGTTCAAATGCCCATGTTGTAGTCTGACTTTACCTGTGTCTTTCTCTGAAGCACGAAGATGGAGGTTAGTCCATAATTGATGCTTAGATCGTACTTACAGCTGACTAAGAACGTGTAGAAAACATGTTCATGAAAGCATCGTACCTTATACATGCATATTAACCGACTGCCCCGACCCTGTCACGTTATATAGCGACAAAGACTCTTGGTTACAGCACATATTTCAGGACCATCACAGTGAGCCATTTTGGGAGTGCATGTTCTGCAACTCAGCAACTACCTTCCAGACAGGGGATGAGCTAGGTGCACACATAACACGACAGCATGACAGAGCTGTTTCTCATGATGACTTGGATGATCTGCTGTCAGTCTGTTATCGAAGAACAAGCCCAACTCTCAACACCTGTCCACTGTGTACGGTGGATCCAGGCTCTGTTCTATTTATTGACGCCGATGCCCTCCTTGAGCATGTTGCCGAACATATTCACGGGTTTGCCATGAGATCACTCCCATGGGCGCCTGATTCAATCGAGCATAATCGCCAAACTATCGCCTTGGCATTCGAGAAGGTAGAGCAGTGGTTTGAGAAGTCTTACCCGGGCGCGCAGGGCGTTGAGTACCAACCATCCTTGAACGAAGGTGGCGGCACGAATGCGAGCCCCGGGCAGGTCCCCTTCAGCGCGTTTGAATACTTCGCGGAAAGCTCTGGCGCGTCAGTATTGACTGTGAGTCAACAAGCTGGCGATAGTGAGAGCGATGATTCAGCGAGCAATTCATCCTGGAAGACGACTAGGAGCGGGTCCGTAGCCTCTCCAGTATCTGATCATCCTTTGAATCGGCGTCTTCCAGACTCTGTCGGCACTGGCGGCGATGAGTTGCCTGAAGCACATCCCTCGTCCCCGAGACCTTGGTATAAGAAGGTCTTCGATAATGAATTAGTTCTTGGGGAAAACATTGGATCCCATACTGGACTCCCAAAAACGTATGCGTATCGCCGAGACGGTCTGGTCGAACAGGTTATACCGGGCGACAACATCAAGATGGACATACTCGAAAATATGTTAGATTATTGGTTTGGCCGGGGCAACTATGAGAGAATACGTGTATGTCAACCCTGTTCGGCGTCAGTTAATCGGCAATGCTAACAAAATACCACAGCCTGTAGGCCAGCAGATCATTCTAACGATACCGGAGCGCCTCACGGCGGTATGAGCTCCATCTGTTAGCTCTTCTATTCACGCGCTGATGTCTTACAGGAACAACAAGCGTTAGTACATGAAGTCAGGGCGCTGCAAGAAACTAAAAACCTATTCAGAGAAATACGTGGAGCATCTGCAAACCCACCAAGACGTCCGTCGCCGCCACCACCAAAGATAGAGATACCAACGTCCAGAACCAGGCCGAAGACAAAACCAATAGACTTGAAACGGCAAGTTATAACAATACCTCATGAGAACGTAGGGGCACTCGAACACATGCTGCACGAGCTCTTCACGGACCCGGAGCATACAGGGCATTGGTTTGCGCGTGTATGTTTCAACCTGCCCTTTCCGACATCGCACAAGGCTAAATTAATGAATGCAGATTGAAGGTGATCGTGCGGTCCTCTGGGTCCCACACAAACTTAGTGAAGTACGACTCCTCTACGTCTCCTTTCTATGTTTGTTATATTAATTATGTACAGGAACGGATCTCGTGCGTATATTGACAGACCGATTGGCATGTCCTCTGGCCTTTCAACTGATTTTGATTTTAGTCAAATTAAAATTTTACCCGCAAAAGGATGACCGATGGCCAATTGCATACCTGCGGGATCGCAAATCGCTTGACGATGCTGGTTTGGATTTTGACCTTCAATTAGGAAGGGTTCAATAAAATAAGGCTTGGATAGAAGAATAGTTTTGAGCGCATCATTTCGTGACTTCGACTCGGGGTATCTCTGTAAAGAAAAATGGCTATCATGAGTAACGCAAATCATGTAGCTACCTCTTCCGCAGCTTCTTCCTTGCGTATTTGCTCTTCCAGTCTCTTCTTCTCCGCCTCCTTGAGCCGTATCATAGTGACCTCCTGCAGACTGGGCGTCTTTGGGCTAAATGAAAACTTTGGCGTTCCAAGCGGCGTACCACCAACGCCCTTCCCTATACCCGGCCCAAATGATGATTTGAACGTCTTCGGCGTCGCCACTGGTGTCGATGGCGCAGATGGCACGTTCATAGGCGACTTGATCTCTGGCTCGCCGTTTGCCCACGATACGCTGTCGAGCATTGGGTAGTCGTTCTTGCCGTCCGATACCGCTGCATGCGCGTGATCGAGGCGTGTGTATATAATGAATACCATGGCGATGACTTTGCGGTGCTTCTCGCCTGAGGGCCGAATCTTCTTGTCCTTGCCCATGACCACGCTATCAATTTTGCCATACTTTGAGAACATCTTTTGCACTCTGTCCTTGTCCCAGTCTGAACAATCGCCCTCGCGCTGGAAACGTATCTTGACTGTGCGATCAATCTCTGGTGTCTCGCCTGGTTGTGGCGCAGTGGGTTGTGGCTCTGACATGTCAACGAAACTCGCCTCCTCTTCTTCCTCCTTCCGCCTCTTCTCCATACGTTCTTGCGCTTCTTTTCGTCTCCTCTTCCCATCCTCGGCCAATCTGTGTATCTCGCGCGCTCGCTTTTCCGCTTCACTCATTTCCTCCGCGCGCTTCCTTTTCAGTCCGTTCACAAACTCCTTGCCGTCCTGTTCCCTCCTTTCCAGGTCGTCCTTCATCTTCCGCCTTCGCCCGTCCAGCAATTCATCCTGCAGCACCTTCTCGCGCCGCCGTGTCCGCGCGCGGTCATAGTCGCCCTTGAGGTTCGCGTCGAGGAGGATGTCGCGTGCCCAACCAAGGTAGATAAAGCGGTCGGCAGCGTCTTTGTTGTCGGGGTTCTTGTCGGGGTGGTACTTGATTGAAGCCTTCCGGTAAGCTTTCTTTATCGCTTGGGCGTCGGCGTCGAACGTGACACCCAGCAGTTCGTAGAAATCTTCGGTTGCATTTTTGGCGATGTCTTCGAGATCTTTGTTGTTGTCTGTCATGTCTCTACAGTAGCAGCCGAGGCCAGCGCGCGTGCGTCAACAATGTCCCAGGGATACTCTCGCGGTGCGTAGTATCGTCGTGGTGTCGTCGGAAGTCAAGTCGAGGTTGTGAGTCGTGCCGGCGCAAGGCTACCTACCGCGTCACAGAAACATTCACGAGGATCGGCCGCTAATGCGCCTCCCGGCTTGGCGTTCGGAACGGCGTCGGAAAATCGCCAAAAGCTCGAGCTTCAGTTGCACCTCTACTCCACATGTCAATCGCGAGGAGCATCACACGCACAGTCATGGCTACTCCACCAAAGGACAGCCGGAAGGTGCTGGAGGGTATCTTTGGTAAGCTTCACCATCATCCGAATCCTCGATACTTCTAAAGGCCACAACAAGACACAGCCATGACCCAGAGACACGAGCTAACAATTATGCAGCAATCAACAAACCACAATGGGCCTCCTCAGCCGGCGTCCTCCGCGACCTCCAAGACCACTTCGGCAAGTCGTCCCTCTTCAAGCCCTGGCTCGAAGCGACACGCCGCGACATGACCATCTCCGGTTCCAAGCCCAAGCTCATCGACCGCCTGAAGGTGAAGCTTGGCCACGGCGGCACACTCGACCCAATGGCGACCGGTGTCCTGATTGTTGGCGTCGGAAAAGGAACAAAATGCTTGCAGAGGTTCTTGGAATGCACAAAGACATACGAGTGCGTGGTGCTGTTTGGCGCAGCGACTGACAGCTACGATGCGGTCGGCAAAGTGGTTAGCAAGGCGCCATACGAGCATGTCACAAAGGAGCTCGTCGAGGAGAAGTTGGCGCAGTTTCGCGGCAAGATACTGCAGAAGCCTTCAATTTTCTCTGCACTCAAGGTCGATGGGAAGAAGATGTACGAATACGCAAGAGAAGGCAAGGATATCCCAGAGGTGGCTGCTCGGCCAGTCGAAGTGCTGGAGATGGAACTGGTGGAATGGCTAGAACCAGACACACACGACTTCACGTGGCCAAAGGAGGAGGCAGACGGTGCGGAACGAGAGGGTGCCGAGAAGCTGCTTGGCATCCGGAAAGAGGATGCTGATGTGCATGCCCTGACTGCGGCGAAAAGAGGGAGGAAGAGGTCACGGACGCCGGAGAACGATCATGTTGAGAATGCTGGCGAACAGCCTAAGAGGCCACGGACGGATAGCGAACCGGCCATGTCGGGCGCATTGCCATCCGAAGATACACCAGCAGAGCCTGCCGTCGACGAAGTAAAGGATGATGCTACCGAGGGCAGAGCAAAAGACTCATTAAAGGGCACGGAAGTGAACGGCGTAGAACAGACAAAAGAAGCGCCAAACAAGGCACCGCCAGTTACAGACATTGACCCTGTCCAGCCCCAGCCACCTGCGGCCCGCCTCCGCATGACCGTCACGTCCGGCTTCTACGTCCGATCCCTCTGCCACGATCTCGGCCTTGCCTGTTCTTCTCTCGGACTCATGTCCTCGCTTATCCGCTCGCGACAAGGCGACTACACACTCGACAAGAACGTCGTCAACTTCACCGACCTCGAGAAAGGTCCCGAGGTATGGGAACCAGAAGTTCAAAGTCAGCTCGAAACATTCATGAGGCAGGAGGGATGGGAGGCGGAAGAGATTGAGGACGAAGAGACTTGGCAGTCGAAAAAGAAGGATTTGCTAGCGAATAAGAAGGGGAATGATAGGGACAGGAGCTATCAAGGCGGTGGCAAGGGGAAGTGGAAGGGTGGTCGGAACAACAATTACTATTCCAAGAACATGAAGGGTGGGAGGGACAATCACAAGCGGGACAGGAGAGATGATTGAGTCGGCAGAGGAAAAGTATTTACTTTCTGAGATACCCAAATGAAGTTCAAAGTTGGATTGGTGATAATAATATCTGGTATAGGGCATCGCGTACGATGCCAACCCACAACACCGAAACACCACGCAATGCCGAAGCACACCATACCATGCAGGACAAGCAAAAACGCCACCCCAAATCCACAATCACGCACTCGCCCTCGAATTTCTCCGACTCAAACTCCTCCTCACACTATGAAAGCTACTCCTAACATCCAATATCGGTTCGGCACCCTCCAACACCCCCTCTTCCTCATCCTTTCGATCTTCATGATTGATAAACACAAAAGAGAGCACAACAATCACAGCGCCAACCCAGTACCACACACTCGCATACTGCGCATCCAGCACAATCTGGCCAACAAGCGATAACGGGATGGTAAGACTGAGTCCGACCGTGACGATGAGCGGGGATGTTAAGAGCATGCTGTATGCCCAGCAGAAGTCGGAGACGAGGCTCGATGCGCTATTTATCAAGACAATAGCGAGGATGCGTTTTGTGGGTGGTAATTCGAAGCTCTCAACGCCAGTCAAGTGCAAGATGATGAATCCGGGCCATAGTAAGAACGTGTTCCACAACCCCACGAGACCAAAGAATAGCGGCATGTTCACGCGTGACTCGTCACCGATGCGCTTCTTCATGAACACGGCGTAGAAACCGTATAGCACTGCCGACACGAATGCCATAACGTCGCCGACCGCGAGTTCCCGGGGACTCTTGTGTGGAAAGGTTCCGCGATTCTCGTCCGTCTCGCCGCTTACGTCAACCATACTGATCAGGACGACGCCAGACAGTGAGGCGCATACGCCGATGAACTTGCGCAGGGTGAAGCGCTCGACGCGCAGGATGCTGCCGGAGAGTAGAGTCCAGATGCTGGATGTGGAGGCTAGGATTGTGCTGGATGCGACGGTGGTGTAGGATAGGCACGCCGAGGCGAAGTAGTTTGCGAGGAACCATAGCATGCAGAATTCGAGGGCGAGTTTTGCCGTGTCGCGAAGTGTGAGGCCGGCGTCTTCGGGCTCGAGTTGTACGGATTGGTGCATGTCGTCTCCGAGGAGTACTTCTTCTGCTTCAGAGTCGCTGTTACTACCATTTGCTTTCGAAGAGAGGGACGAGGAGGCAGATTCGTGATCGCGAAGCAGCGAGATTCTGCCCGCGCGCCGTTGTAATAGGTCGTGTATTTGCGCGAGGACAGGTTTGCGGTGAATCGGGTTCGAGTTTCGTTCGACCCAGAGACCATGGCCAAGCATAGGAATAAGTGGTATGATGAAGAATGTCGTGTTGATATAGGTAACAAAGTAAGGTTTCGAATACGAGTCGTCGGCGAATATAGTCTACATTGTGTCAGCCTCCATGCCCTCCCTTTCCATTTGCCCTCCCTCAGACTTCAGATTTACGTACGCTTGCAAGAAAATTACTAGCCGTCCATAGGAATACGGTCGCAAGCAGAAGTCCTATACCCACCGCGTGTCTTAATTTTCTATGCGCATGTGGCTTCTTGTTCTCACCCCATACGCTGACCACACTCGCAGGACTCTGTATCGGGCTCTCAAGAAAGTCGTTCTCGCGCATGTATCTGCTCCCGCTCGACACGTCACTAACGCGCGGGCTGAGCGGTGTAGTCTCCTCCACTTCTTCTTCTTCTCTTGCCATGGTGTGTGGTGGGTAGGAATAAATTAATTGGAGGTGGATATCTTGTATCAAGGAGGGTGTTGGGCGAAACTAGGGCTGAGGGAAGACGGCTTCACGGACAGCGGGCGTGGCGATGCATGAGGCAGTAATGCGCGCATAGGATAGCGATGAAGTAACGGGATAGTGGGTGGGCGAAATGCTGGCGGTGCACGCGGTAATGAAGTGTGACCCAGATGAATGTGGGTGTTGGGTCCGTCGTGTGAGAGATGCAGGTTCACGGATCGCCAGGGTTCGCGTCTCAGATAGCCGGCGTGCTAGGGCGCCGCATTAGCCGCCCCCACGTCATCACGCGGTTGCACGGCAGCAGTCGACATGATAACTCAGCTTTGATAGATGTACTGGTGACTTGTAGGCAGCTATATAAGGCAGACAGGCGACTATGCGCGCCGCACGTGCAGATGATAGAATACAGGCAGAAGCATGAGCTTCGGCGGTGAAACACACCACTCCAAACACCTTGCGAACTCCATGCGAAACAATATGCGAAACAGGTGCAAAATAACCATCAGTCTAGACGACGCTTAAGAAGGAACGGCCTAAACTAGCATGCACATCCACTGTCGTTGCCCTTGAGGTCGATCGGAATAGTCTCGGGGAAGTCGTTGCTGAAATCTCCGACATCTTCTTGGGCAAGTGCTTGTCGTGCGATGACTGTTGAAAGTCAGTGAAGGTCTTTGGTACACGGGTGTCCAGGTCACATACCTTCAAAGGCCTGTTCTACATTGATAGCCTCTTTTGCGCTGGTCTCAAAGTATGGAATGCCACCTTTTGACTGACAAAATGCCTGGGCACGCTTCGATGAGATCTATGTATTGAATGAGCCGTGTTCCATGTCCATGATGATGTTGCCGCTTACCATCCTCTTGCTTTCCTCAACATCAATCTTGTTGCCAATAACAACCTGGTGCAATTAGCGGCTGCACTAGTGGTCGATTAATGTGAAAGCCTACAAATGGGAAGCTTTCTGGGTCCATTGGGCTGGCTTGAACCAGGAACTCGTCCCTCCAGCTGTCCAGCGTGTCGAAGCTTTTCGAGTTATTGACGTCGTAGACGAGCACACAGCAGTCTGCGCCTCGGTAGAATGCCACGCCTAGTGACTGGAATCGTTCTTGACCGGCGGTGTCCCAAAGCTGCGTCGTGTCAGTCTCTGAGTTCGCGACGCTAGATAGCGTGTACGCACCTGCATTGTGACAAGCCTGTCGTCCACCAGCACTTCCTTGGTAAGGAAATCGGCGCCTATTGTCGCCTTGTAGCTTGCGCTGAACTTCTTGTTGACCTATCATATATGTGTAAGCTCGGTCGGCTTGCTTTATAGAGTCGCGTGACCGATCGAGCAGTGCTGGTTAAAGGGTGCATCGTACATATTGGTTCATCAAGCTCGTTTTGCCGACCCCGCTGTCGCCGAGGATGATAACCTGCACCAATTAGCGAGTTGCCCTGAGATATGCACTCGCAGCCGGTACCTTGAGGAGAACCTTCTTTCGTGAGGCCATGTTGTGTTGTGTGGTCGAAGAGTGTTCGGTGGAGGAGAGGCTGTTAAGGTCGTCGACGCAGATCGCAAAGCGGCGTCGAGGTCGTCACGCGGGCGGTTTGCTGAGGCGGTCGTCAGGTCTCAGGCAAAAGGATATCTCGAAACTGGTCGTGACTAAGCGCGAAGAGATGCTGGTGCAGACGCTTCTCGATATGAGGCGTGGTTGGAGCAATGGTCGAGTAAAGAGCGGGATCCTGGACCTGGCAGCTCGTGATGTAACCAGCAATCAGCCTCGCCAAGCCGCTAGCTGCCCATAGCTCCGACCAACCACGCGCTTATCTTGTCCCCACCTTCGGCCATTTATTTCCCCAACATCTTGTTGCCATCCATTAGCAAGTGCATTTCGAGGCTACATTTGCTCGTCGCTATGGTAGCGTCAAGTGCTTTGTCGTGATCGTCGAGCGCAGAGATTCGCCTGATACTCTTCGAGCAATGAGACATTGTGGCAGTGTCACCTGGGTATGGTGTGGCCAAAGATTGCAATTTGCTTGACATGGGAGGCTGACTGTGGTGTGCACAGCTCCAGTGTCGCATGAAATTGACATTCTCGAGCGAGCCGTTAAGACGTTCCGCTACATTCATACAGGTAAGTCGAGACGACGTGGCACATCTCATGCCAATACGGTTAATCAGATTATATTCACGAACACATTCCCTCTTATTCCACCACGGCCTCGTCTCCACCCTCCTCTTTCCCTGCTGCCACGCCTGTGCGTATGTTCAGATGGACGTTGTTTCGTTTTTAGGAATCCTTCGTCGTCCCAAGCCCATTTCTCGTCCTTCTCGATGAGCTCTATGACTCTCTCACCTTTGTTCTTTTCAACCAATTTATCAGCGCCTCTTCGCAACAATAGATTGAAAGTCTCTGTGCTACATGACTGGTATTGGTAGCACCGATCATACAAGAAAGGTGTAGTGAGGTCGAGCCCGTTATGTCTTTAGCATTTACGTCAATTCCATTTTCGAGTACGATATCTGCAATACTCGAGACGGAGAGCAGCGTTGTCATATTGGCCTTTGAGCAAGCTGCGTGTAATATTGTTTCGCTTTCCGTAGTGACGGCATGGACGTCTGCGCCCTGAGCAATGAGATACCGCACGTCGTCAACGTTGGCTGTCCGGGCTGCATTGTGCAAGGCTGTTTCGGCATTCGCGTTGACAGCCCGCACATTTGCACCATGATCGACAAGATAACGAACAAGCTCAGCGTCACCCAAGCGAGCTGCGCCGTGCAGTACTGTCTGGCAGTCAGATGTAGCTGCAGGAATATTTTCTCCTTGATCTAGGAGAATCCTCGCAAGTCCTACACGTGAAGCTCTAGTGTAAAAATTGGGCGGAAAAGGGAAACTCTCGAAATCATCCTCTTCATCGCAAGTGCTATAAAGAAGAGGTGTCCATCCGGCCATGGTAGCTTCATCAATCATTGCGCCATTCGATATCAGGAACTGAATGACATCCAGACGTCCAATTTTGCAAGCCATATGAAACGGTGTCGTGCCATACTTGTCTTTTGCAAACAGGTCCGCACCATTCTGGTGAAGTATCTCCGCAAGGGCTCGGTTCGCAGCATAGTGCATCGGCGTTGTGAGCACGCGATCTTTGTGGTTTACGTCTGCTCCAGCTGCGATGAAAGCCTCCAAGAGGCTAAGGTCGTCATTCTGACCGCTCACAATACCAAACAGGGGAGTGTGACCTCCCTCGGTCTGACCGTCTTGACGCAGCCCATTCTCCAAGAGAAAACGAGTGATATGATTGTCTCCGGCAGCTATTCAGAAAGCACTAGCTCCAGTTCCCAGGTGTTCAGCATTCGCATCAGCACCAGACTTGCTAACAATCAGTCTGATTTGATATATTTGACTAGCCTGACTGCCAAGCCGCAGTCAGACCAATGTCAAAGCGAAGCTGCTCAGATCTTAGTCAGATTAAATCAGGAGCCCTAGCCTGATTGATTTAACTAAGATCAGATTAATATATTATTGTTTTAGTAGTTGTTTTTAGCAGTGCAGAAGTAAGATTAAAGTTAGTTTTGTGAGGTTGTTCTTAAGGCTTACCATGCGCTACCGCGTGCCGACCACCTCCGCGTGCCGACCACCAAGGCTACACTTGCCCACAGTCGAAATTGAAGCTCTCCTGCCACCCATAGTAGATATTATCACGAGATTTTCTAGTGGAGTAATGAAGTGACGCTTGCGATCAATTTGGCTACCAATAACTAGTAGGTATCTGCATGCTGCGGCCTTTTTTGGTGGTTTTGGTTGGGGGTGGGCGTCAGACTTGTCAACAATCAAGTCAATCAATCTTGACGCCTCCGCTCGACTTGATTGAGGCCACGGGCTGCCCTAGATTAGATTGATTGATTGTTAACGTTTTGGGAGCAGATTAGATTGAAACTTGATTGCAAATTGATAGATTGAATGCTTAAAACTCCGTGTTGTATACTAATTAGTTAGCTGGGGCGCTCCAGCCGCATATACCGTATTCTTGTACGATCTCAGCGTCAGTACCGCCTGCCTCAGGGGTCTCAAACGTCGGTAACTTGAAGCCAGCCCTAACTCACGACCTCACCAGTTGTATTGCTGCAAGCAGTTCTGATCCAATAGCGCGCCTTTTAGGCTCAAAGAGGTCGCCAAGCTCGCTGAACATACGCTCACAGTCGCAACTTGAGGCTGGGATCGTCATGATATCAAGGGCAAGCCGCGCCAAGTTGGGGTACTTTGGCCTCAGCTTCATCCAGTATTGTACGGGGTTGCCCTCCTCCATATACTGCTCTGTTGTCCACTTTAGCTCGAGCCGTTTCCAGCGCTCAAACTCATCTAGTGAGGCCTCACTGTCACCAGTTTTGGCGTCGACAAAGGCAGCGATAGCCTCATCGATACTACTTGCGGGAGGCAGCCATGGGCGCGTTGTCTGCTATGAGGCTGGCTTATATTCCGCCCAAAGCAGCTGAAAACCAGCGTTAGCAGTGTCAAGCCAGCCAGCTTTGTCACGCCAGCTGTTATCGCAGTAGAACTTGTAGTAAGGGTGGAGGCACACCGCAGCGTAGTATG